>LNAR01001880.1:0-20110 GCA_001630585.1 Pseudogymnoascus sp. BL549 | reverse complement strand
GCCTCCTCCTCTTCCTCATCATCATCCCCCACCTCGCTCCTTGCATCCGTAAACCCCTCTTCCAACCCCGGCACAACCTCAACCACAACACCCACCGAGTTCCTCGCCCTCTCGTAAACCTTCCCTGCCTCTCCTTCCCCACTTCCCGCTTTCGACTCACCGCCCCCGAGTGCCTCATCTAGCATATCTGCGTATGCCTCCCTGCTCGCTCCGACCTCAAATTGTGGACATAGCAGTGTAACTCCATGCGCGACACGACCTGGTGTCTTCGCTGCCGCAGCAAGGGTGATGCGCACGCGCTCGTAGAGGGGATTGCGAACCGTCAGCACGAATTGGTGCGTCGTTCCCGGCTGCAGGAGTTGTGGCCCACCAGGTGCAGCAGCGGCGGAAGCGGGCGATGGGAGGGGTCGAATGGATAGGGTTGGGATGTAGGATGCGGCCAGCATCTTCATTCTGAAGCGTGAGGTCTGTACTTTGGCTTCGGGGCGAACGACGATGTGCTTGCATGTGCGACAGCGCTTGGTTCGTTTAGTTCGTAGGAGATAGGGTGAGGGGCGGAGGTCAGAGGTGGAGTGTATGTCGAGTGTGGGGTATGGCTGTGCGGCGCGCTGCTCTGTAGATGGCGTCCCCGCCCAGCCCTCTTCACGTAGGCGGCGGATGGTGGCTGCTTCAGATGCTGGATCGGCAATGGGATGAAGGCCCTCTGAGCGTTCGAGGGCCTCGCGGATCTGGGGAGTGCGTTTTTGGGGCGTGGGTGAAGAGTATGAGGTGTATAGGTTCATGATACGCGAGAGTGCGTTTGGGGAGGCGTAGCTGTAGTCGTTGGAAAAGGCGGAGCGCTCCGTTGAGCCATGAGAGGACATCTGGCCCTGGTAGAATGAGCGGAGGTTGGCAAAGCGCATCTCGGCTGTGGGATCTGTGTCTTCGTCCTCGTCCGCCTCGGACTCGGGTGCGTCGTGTTCGGAGACTTTAGAAAGTGTGGAGCGGCGCTCGCCGGGGCGGCGATCGGTGTCTTTCCCGAGAGCGCGTTCTTTGGGGGGCGTGATGACTTGACCGCCATTGCGGATGCGGGAGAGTTGGCTGTAGATGCCATTCGGCCTGTCGAACTGGATACCGATTTCGGAAGAAGACCAGGAGCAGGAGGCGCAGGATAGGACCCAGTGCGAGGTGTCGGCCCCGCCGAGGAGAGTATTGGGCGCGGCTTGGCCGGTCAGAGATAGTGGTGCGATGCAGATTGGGCACTGGAAGCAAGAGCGTGTGCATCTGTTAAGGTTAGGTGGTTAGACAGGTTAAAACGGGGCGCGTAGGATGGGTATCGCCAACATACCTATTCCCCTCAGTCTTCACGGTGCTGCTGGGCACCTCGAACAAACAGTTCGGGCAGAACCACGTCACTATCTCATCAACCAGGCATCGCTGGCATCGAATCTGCGCGCAAATCTCGCAGTAGAGCAGGTGGTCGATGGGGTATAAGCTGTAGTTGGCGCGTGGGGAATGCGGGTCGAAGTCGTCGTCTTGCCCTGCCCCCTCCTCCGTAGAGTCTACAGAGTCCTCATCGTCCTGGCGCTCTTCTCTATCTCCATCATGATGCGTGTCTCTCGTACAGGGGCATTGAATGTACGTATATGGTATCGCGGCCGCCATGGTCGGTGGTATGCTGCGAGGTTGAGGGACGAGGCTGTAATTATTTTTAGGGTGGTGCTTGCTGTTTGGTTCCGGCAATTGGGGAAGCTTTGCCCGACGTCACACCGATTCCAGGGGCAACATTAGACGACAAGACACCAGTGTAGTACTGAACCCGCCAAGTACATCCTGAACTCTCCCCTGAATACTTATGATATTATCGCACTAATCTTTACTATATTAATTAGTTCAATCTGCGTCGACTGTTTAGGAATAAACTCATTGTTGTCACCCCGCATGCTACACCGTTTGCCGCAAAAAGTAATATATAATCCGGAGCCAGTCTTCTCTTATCCATAGTGTGTACTGGTCTACTGTAGCGACGCTGCTCTCGGAAGCTGTGCCACCGAGATTGATTATGAGCCACTGAAATTGAGCCTATGCCACAAGGATTGGAGGTGAGCTGGGCTTGAACATTGTTCCACAGGGATTGAAGGCGAGCTGAGGTTAAACTCGCACCTATGGACTTGAAAATTAACCACTAGGATTGAACCTATGCCACAAGGATTTAAACAATGTTACCCGAGAGATTATTCCGCTATGATGTTCTTTAAGAATAAAGCAAACCTATCGCCATCGATGAGTGCGCTCCGCTCCTGGTGTAGCACCCGACTGCGCAGTTCTGAGGCATCATGTGGATTTCCAAGCCGTGTGCTGTTTTATTGTGCTGCTTGAGCAGCTTCATATCTGCTACGATCCTACAGAATGGCCAGGTCCGAGTGACGAATTACCCCAACACCGTCACAGAGGCGGGTTCCCATAACTGGAGGACTTACCCCGCCAATGCAACCGAGATAAGTTATAAGGGACGCTGGGACGATGACCATATCTCCTGGTGGTCGTAAGTCGATCCTCTCATCCTCATGCTCTGTAAAGAGCAGGATCCGTTACTAACACGTCCCATAGTGTACCTGGTTTGAAGTTCGGTTTTACAGGCAAAGAGGTTGGAATTACCTTTGGGCCCCATACGTCGAATGGAGTACTCATTGCATTTCGGATCAACGGCGAGGACTGGCAGTTCAGCAACATCACCACCAATGCTACCCACCTTCTCGTTTCTCCAAGCACAGAGGGCGTCGATCTAACTACTCCTGTCAGCCCCTCTACGTTTGAGCTCCGCGTAACCAACTGGGCTTATGGCGTGCAAGTCAAGTCTGTCCACGTAGCAGAGGGGGCCTCCCTCATCAAGCTGAAGGACTATAGCCGCAGGATCGAGGTTATCGGCGACTCGCTTTCCTCTGGCATGTATGGCACATATGAGGGCCTTTCCTCCTACGCTTACGGTCTGGCCGCTGGTCTCGGTGACACAGAATACTCTGTCACAGCTTATCCCGGGATCTGCGTTACGGACCAAGAATGCTGGGGAAATCCGCGCGGACAGACGTACCAGTGGTATCGCACATCAGATACTGGCGGACGGGCAACTAACATCTATGGCACCAATCCGCCGCTCTGGGACTTCTCGAAGCAACAAGCTGCGGACATCGTAGTGATCAATCTCGGCACGAATGATAACAACACTGCCAACAATGTTACCAATGAAGACTACTACAACAGCTATGTCGAGCTTGTTGAGGGCGTACATAATGTGTGGCCAAAGGCTCAGATAATCATAAGCGTACTATCCCCCTAAAACCCTCTTCTGTGCTCTTTGCTGACTTCTCGTAATAGGGCCTCTGGAACGGCTTCGGTAAGGTTGGAAACACCTACGTCCAATCCCCCGCCTTCGTCACAGAGATCTGGGACGTATACAAGCACTTCAACAGCCCCTCGTACCTGTCAGGCTCGCATCCTTGCCCACCTCGCAATCCCCTGAAATTTTGGCTGCCGTCCTGCAAGCCCGGTCGTCCTACCGCGCCCTTCGTGCACTACTTCAACACGACGGGGATCTTGCAGCACAATGATATCGGACCGCTGTGGCACCCGACGGATGTGGGGTATATCAAGGTCGCGAGCCATCTCATGCAGTATATCAATCTTAAGTTTGGGTGGGAGTTGAGGGCAACGGGGCCGGAGGTGTTCAGCGATACGCTGTACTGGAATGATCAGGATAGCTATTAGGGTGGCAGTATATAAGTGGGATATAATAAACGTCCGTCAGGTTGATGTACATTTCACGGGTTAATAGCGCAAGTAGATCGATTTCGTAAAAATGTCATTCTCATATACAACCCGGGCTACTCCCTATCTCCCCGCCCCTCGCACAGCAAATTCTCATCCCGCCTAGGCACCGAAAACCTCCTCGTAACCAGTCAACGTAAAGCGGTAGCGCACATCACTGTTGTGCAGCCTCGCCAGGGAAGCTCTCAGGTTATCAGGGCTAATCTTAACCTCCTCAACCCAGCTCTCAATCTTCTTATCCGCAGCCAACTGCAACATCTCCAAGACCTCACGACGGCTACCCAAGTGGCTGGCACCGATCAAGCAGCCGTTGCCCAACAGATCCTGTGCGCGCACCTCCGCTCCCGAACCCTCAGGAAGTCCAACGCTGATGAATCGTCCATGGACATCCAACAAGCTCAAGTACGCACCAAGATCAAAGCCCTCAAGCGAGTTCGCGGTGTTGATAATCAAATCAAACGTCATCTTATGCTCCTCATTCCAGTCCTTATCCTGGGTAGCCAAGAAGCCCGCGGCTCCCATCTTCTTCGCATCTTCCTCCTTCGCATGGCTACGGCTAATAACCCACGTCTCTGCGCCCAGCGCAACCGAGAACAGCACGCCAAAGTGGCCAATTCCGCCCATCCCGACAATACCCACCTTCTTACCCTTACCAGCACCGTTGCGCACCAGAGGACTGTAAGCAGTCAGACCAGCGCACAGCATTGGCGCGGCCTGGATGGAGGACAGGGCATCTGGGATGGGGAAGACCCAATGCTCGTGGGCGCGCACGTGCGAGGAGTAGCCGCCCTGCGAGACGATGCCGGTGCTTTCCCAGAGCGCGCCGTACGTGTCGCGCTGGTGCACGCAGTAGGTCTCGTTGTCGTTCTTGCACTGGCGGCAGTCGAGGCAGGAGTATGACTGTGCGCCAACACCGACGCGCGAGCCCTCCTTGATGAGGGTGACCTTGGGGCCGACGCGGATGGCTGTGCCTATGATTTCTGCGGGGTGTTAGGAGAGTGCGGGGGTGGGGGTGATAAGGTGAGCATACCGTGACCGACGCAAAGGGGGAAGTGTTGCTTGCCCCAGCCGCCGGAGATGGTGTGAAGGTCGCTGCCGCAGATGCCGCAGGCCTCAATTTTGATATCGACATCGTAGTCTTCGAATGGCTTGGGCTGGTACTCCTGCTTCGTGAAGTCGAGTTTCTCAGCTGGGGCGGGGCCGGAGACCTGGAATCCGGTAAAAGTGTCTGGGTAAACCATTGTGAGGGGTAGGATCGTCAATGGACGATATGATGAGATATGAGAGTGATTGAGTAAATTGGACAACAGGTATAACTTTGCGGTATAGAGAAGGAAGAGAGAGAAGAGGGAAAAGAGGAAAAAGTCAAGAAGAGCAAAGCCACCGCTGAAACGCCAAACTCTCTCCTCTTAACCCCGCCATACGTTCTTAGGCAAGTCGCCTTTATTTCGGCAATGTTGGAGTTCCCTCCATCACCCCGCCATCCCAATGGAGAAGCGCGATGATGGGAAGACCGAGGGGAGATTATCCACCAATCACGTGTACTGATTTTTGGGGATGGGAGAATTGAGCCCCGCGATGCGTGGGGGCGGGTCTTCAAAGCGGAGAACGGGAATACGAATATCCACAAAAAATCATGGGAAGTTGATAACAATACCCCGAGATGGAGAAAATCACTAGTTAGGGAATAAATCGTCCAGGCGAGTGATTGAAGATTGATTATAATTCTCTCTCGATCATAGATCGTTCTTAACTGATCAGTGCGTCCTAAACGCCGGTGAGTGTTCGCAAATCTTCGTCTAAGTCTGTCTTATCGTGAATGAAACTCCGCTGTATATCACCAATCATACAAAAGAAATCCACAATTCGCCGCCCCTCTTAGGCGCAACGTCGTCGCTCAGAATCTCCGATCGCAGGAACGGAAACGTCTGCTTTCAGTCACCTTCGCTGCTCTCCGAAACTCGACGTCCAGACGCTCTGCACGATGTCCCAATACCGCTTGCTATCCTTGGGCATATGGCTCACATGCCCAGTGCCCTCAAACATCTCCAGGCGCGCCTCATAACCCAGCGCCTTCGCCTTGGCCATATGGTCCTCCACATCCCCCCACTGTACCATCTCGTCCTCACGACTATAGATATACGCCCTCGGCACCTTCGGCGAGAAAAGTTCGGGGCGATTCATCATTTTGCCGTAGGTTATGATCGGATTCTCCACTCCCCTTAGCCACCATATAGTTGTGTACAAGGCGTACGCCACAGTTAACGTGGCTGTCACAAGGTTGCGTATGATGAAGTTCTTGGGAAGCCCGGCTCTCACGGCCCGGATGTCTGCCCAGAAGCGCGGGTAGCCGGGACCGCTGTCGAAGATCTGGGCTTGAATCGGGAGGGGTGCGTTGGTGCGTCGGTTGTATTCCTTTGTGGTGAGGGCGGTGTTGGAGAGACCGCCGTTGGAGAAGCTGTGGAGGAGGATTCGGGTGTTGAGAGGAAGAGCTTGTAGTTTGGCGACGATGGGCGGGTATAACTTGGCATCGTTGGCCTTGGAGCGCGTGACGGCTTCCATGGTCGAAGAGGTGGCCAGAATAATGCTGGCATTGGGGTAGAGGGTCTTGTAGTATTCGGTGTATTTCGCTATGTGTTTAGGTTGGGCGTCCAGCCAAGACATGAACAGGATCACATCGGGGTGAGGAGATGAGACCTGGTCCCTGAAAGGGTCCCCGGATTTGGGGGCTTCGTAGAAGTACGAGTGAGGACCAAGGCGCGTGAAGCCTTCAAAGGCCGCGGGGACGGTTGCTGGAGGCATCGAGAGAAATGGTTTGGATGAGGGTTGAAAGTGGAAGTAAGGATAAACGCGCGATAGAAAGAGAAGTAGCCCTACCTAAATGTAAATCAACACAGGCGGGGAAATTAGGGAAGAAGGCGGAATGCAGAACGTAGAGTATGCTTATTGTAAGCTGACCTTGACCTTAGGGCTTACGGATATAGGGTATATATTGATTAGTCGAATATTCACGGATTACTGAACCCATTCAGAGTTACCTTGATGACTATTTATCAGATTATTCCATTCGGCCGCTCATGGTTAACCCGAGGATGTCCCTGAAACTATGTGGGCGGTAGATACCTCGGCCCCATGTGGAGATTCTGATTTGAGGTGTCGCGTTGCATTCAACGTAAGGCTACTATTCAGCCTTGCATGTTTAACGCCCTGCATGCATCAAAGTGACGTACGCGGGGATCCAGCGTCAACCCAAGGAATACCAGATCTGGGTAAATAACACAGTAACTCCAATTTAATCCTCCAAATTTGCAATTCCAACTCATCATGAGCTCCATTAAAGTCCCAGATGGGCTTCCTGATACTGTCGCAGCCAGGTTCGAAGAGGCAAAGGAATCGGGCGACCTTTTCGCTTTCGATAGCACAGCGGCAGTGTTGGACGTGAATGGCATTCCTGTAACTATCCCTAGCTCTTTCCTACATATCATCCCTGGCTCTTTCCTATTTAATCTTGTTTCGGTCGTTCCTTCCATTTTGTTATCCCTCGCTACTTCCAATATTGTCTCCTTCGCTCCTTCCTGAACACTCTGTCCGGTATCCTCCCCTCGCTCCTTCCTCTACCCCTCCCCTTCGTTCCTTCCTCCCGAAACCAGAATTCCCAGCTAATTTGTACCCCAGTTCCAGCTCCGCTACTGCCCAACCCTAAAATCTAAACCCAAATCCAACGGCGACAATAAGCCCTCCTTCAACCCCTTCCTCAACCCTCCCGCCCCCCTCTTCATCGCAGACATCGGCCCCTCCCACCACCTCGTCCTCAACAAGTTCGCACTAACCCCCAATCACACCATTCTTGCCACCAAAGCCTTCGAGTCCCAAACCGACCTCCTCGCGGCCAACGATCTGGAAGCTACCTATGCCCTCCTCGCCGCCTACCGTACCGCAGGACACCGCCTCTTTGGCTTTTTCAACAGCGGTGCACACTCTGGAGCTAGCCAGCCGCATCGACATGTGCAATTCCTGCCTGTAGAATCAATGCGCAAGGGCCTAGAGGACGCAAAGTGGGAGCTTCTCGCGGATAGACTGGCGGAGGCGCAGGCCAAAATTCCGTTCACGTATTTTGCTGCGCCGATAAGGGGGAGTGAGTCGCCGGAGAAGCTGCATGAGACGTACTTGGCGTTACATAAGATGGCGAAGTATGCGATGGATATTTATACAAAGAGAACTGGTGAGGGAGGAGGAGAGGAGATGAGCTATAACCTCGCCTTCACGGATTCGTCGATGGTGATTCTGCCGCGGAGGGCAGAGGGGTCGGCGTTCCCTACTGGGTTGGAGGACCCGAAGGAGACGGGCGTTGTGGCGCTGAATGGCACTGTCCTGGGCGGGACGCTGTTGGTCAAGGATGAGTTGGAGTGGAGGGCGTTGAGGGGAGATGGAGGGGAGACGTTGAAGGGACTGTTGGAGAAGATTGGTATTCCGTTTTCGACGTTTGCGGGTGAGCTTTTGGGGTGGAAGGGGGCACCAAATGGTGCTTTATAGGGGCTTTTTATTTACTAATTAGGAAGTCCACGAATTCGGCGATTCCCAGGCAGGCGGGAGAAAATGGGTTCTTTGTCGATTTCCAGATTTTCACGCATTTCGTTCAGCAAAGAGCCAATTTTGCGCCAAACCAGGCACAATCACCTCAGGCGGTTGTAGTACTTCTGCGCATTTTCGTCTAGAATAAATTGATTTTGCGCAGAAAGTCCTAAAATAGACGGCGTCTATTCTCTTGTATTGTGTATTGTGCACGGTTGTCTAAAAATACAATAGTTGTTCAGCTCTCACGCCCCTATACCATCGACAGGCCAGTCCGTCTCGATCTCTCCCATCAACAAGCCCAGCATCTCTCATGCTCTCTCCTAGTCCACCTCTCTCTCCCACACACAGCCTCCGATGGAGTGCCCCCCTCACTTCTTCTCCTTCCTCCCCACAACCTTCGCCGGCAACCCCACGCCCATCAAAAACGCCACCCTCAAGGCTGCCGCCACATACACAAACCCCAAATTCCCCCAATCCATCGCATTCCACCCCCACACCTTCCAATACCCCTCGCACCCCACCGCTTCCCTCACACTCCACACGTGACCCACATCCGCGACCAACAACCCAAAGAGGAAGACGCGCCAGACGGCTAGATCGTTCGTGGTGCGCAGCAGCGTCGCTTCAGTGATGGAGAGCAGGAGGTACAGGTTTGCGAGCTGCTGGAGGACGATTGCTGTGGATGGTGGGAGGAGGGCGGAGGGGGGGGCGGAGGGCGTGGTAAGGGTGAGGTAGTGGTGTGGTTGGAAGTAGGCGAAGTAGGCGCCGAGGAGGGTGGAGAGGGGCTCAATGGTTAGGAAGAAGGTGGTGTAGAGGAGGGGGAGGCGGAAGGAGGTGGGGGTGATGGGTTTGGGTGGCATGGTGGAGTAGTGTTTGGTGTGGATGTTGGGTACTGTGGCGTGTGGATCTGTGCTGTGGTTAGAATTGAGGTATGTGGAAGGGACGGATAAGAATATGCTTACTGTGATAGATTGTTCTGTTGTTCCGCTGTGGGGATGTAGATGGTGAGGTCGTGGATGTGTAGATGTTTGTTTTGGTATTTCGTGTGCACGGATATTTAATTTAGGTTCTAACCAAAAAATATTCAAAATCTAAAGAAAGAAGTGTTTATAACCACACTAATGGCAACTGAAATAAAAAGTAACCATGAATTTAAATTGATTTCGATTATTAACAGCAAGAATATGATTTATGCAATAGTAGTATTTATAGAATAATTTCAGCAGCGAGGCCTTCCATCTAGAGCTAACAAACAAACCAAAAAATACATTCAAACCATCATTAGCGAACCCTCTTCCCTTTGCTCACTTAGCCCTCCCGCTCTCGCTCTTATTCCCCTCATCACTGTTGCAAACCACATCTTAAATCTCAACACCACTTTGTCCATGAAGCCTCTTGACAGTTGTTTCTCTAACTCAACAATCTGCGCCTGCAACCGCGTCACCACAGCATCAGCAGTTTCTTTCTGCTCTAAAGCGGATTTGCGACTAATCTCAAGTTCTACCCGCGAGGATTTTAGAAGGACTTGGGCACTAGCAAGCTCGGCATTCTGCTCTTCGTTAACCTTGATGTTATGTTCGAGGTCGGCCTTTTGATTCTTGTCGACCTTGCGGCTCGTTTCGAGATCAAGCTCAGTTTGCTGGAGTAACTTTTTTACAGTAGAAAGCTCTATCTCCTGTCCTTCATTGCTCTTGCGGCTATTAACAAGCTCAACAACCGTCTGGTCCAGTGTCATTTGGACGTTGGCAAGCTCTGCCTGCTGTTTCTCAGCGTTTTTAATATTGTCTTCAAAATTGAGCTGCGTTTGCTTGAGTGTACTCAGGGCAGCTGTAAGATTTGCCTCCAGTTCCATATTCGCGTCGCGGAGAGTTTGAAGGTCGAGTTCCACTTGTTTGATTCTGTTTTGGGCGCTATTAAGCTTTGCAGTCTGCTTTTCGCTAGCCACGTGGCTATCTGATAGCTCAGCCATGGTTACTCTGTGTGACACTCGAAGGCTAGCAAGCTCAGTCTTCTGTGCGTCTCTGGCTTTGTGGCTGTTCGCAAGGTTAAGCTGGGCCTGTAGGATTGAATTTTGGGCGTTGGAAAGCTCTGCCTTCAAATTGTCACACTCGCTACGTAGGTGCGCAGCATTTCCAAGCTCGTTTGCGTGATGCTGCTGCAACGACGTTACTTCTTGGAACAGTGAGGCTTGCCTCGCTTCTGCTCGGACGAGATCATGTGCTAGCTTATCAGACGTTTTGCGAGCAATTGATTCCTCTACCCCTAGCTTCTCCATTTGGACGAGGGACCTTTCCAGTTTTTGCGTAGCCTGGTCAAGGTCTCTCCTTTGACGAGCAAGCTGGGATCGTTGTTGTTCTACCTTGTGATATAAGACGTCCTCGTTCTTAGTGGCTACTTCTAGATTTTTCGATTGTTGTGCGATTTTGTTCTCTCTTTCTCGAAGCTTCAGCTTCAGGTCGTCGATAGTTTGAGAGTCAGCGGCCAAGTTCGCCTCAGCATCGTTGATTGCGTCTTCCCACGCCTCTATAACTTGACTAGCTTGTCCTCGATGATACTCGTTGCAAAGACTTAGTTCTGCGAGTTTTCTAAGTCGATTCTTAGCATACTTCGGGCGCTTTTTTTCTCTTTCGTCTAAAATTATGCGAATATCTCGAATGTTTGCTTCCGAGATGTCCCAACGGCATCGTTTGTTATATATTGTTTTACCGACACAACTCGCTGAGTTGCTGTTGCGGTCGATAATGTTTAGGACGCTGTAGGGATCCCATATACGCGAAGACATTGCGTCGATTTCACATCAAGTTTTGTAGCATATATGTATGAGGAAAGAAATTGTAGCGTTCAAGCACTATATCTTTGGGGGGTTGAAATATATGTAGTTCCTCTGTCCCTCATAATTCTGGGTGTGTCGTGTGCTGCAAGGCTGAAGCTGCGCCTCAAATCCAACATGAACCACTGTACGCATTGGTTAACTAGCCCAGTTGGTGGCTGGCCTGGTTGGGCCAGAAACATTATACGAAACACCAATAGCTGGAATCCTAAAAACAGAATAAGTTGACCCTGCTACTTGGCGCGAAAGCGACCTCAGCGCAAACGAGAATGAAGTATCCCATGCCCTCTGCAAAGCAGAATGTAAGACACAGGAAACAAGACGGGGACGTTGAAGGGTCCGTAACTGATGTGGGCGTGATCAGTGCCTTTGAACCAAGGATTTGGTCGGCGGTAAAGGCTGCGTAAAGCAGCTCTGAGGGAAGTGTCTTTCTTGTATAAAGCCACATCTGGGGTTGCAACTGCTGAATTTGGCAGAGACGTGGTTGATCCTCGATCCGCAGACACGCGATCACGGCCCGCCCTGTTTCCGCCATCAACTTTCAACTTTCTGACTCTCTACTCATCCCAAGAAACCACTACTCATCGGGTCATGAGGGCCAACACACAGTGGGCACCATCATAGTCGCTCAAACTGGCCACTTGTTTAAGCACTTTGAAAATCCCACGGGTGCCCACCCTGAGAGGCATGTTGTATTAAGTGGTATACTACAATTAATGATTAAACTACTAATATATGCATGAATATCATTAAAGGGCCGCCAATATCAATACAGCCGCGCCTACAACCAATGGAGTAGCGAGCGAGAGGCTGCCAGGCGCAGAATTCTCGTTTCCAGTGGTTGAGCCCGTAGTATCAGTGCCATTCGACTTCGAACCACTGCCATTTCTTGAGCTCGAAGTACCGCCATTGTTCGAGCCCGTAGTACCACTGTTGGTTGAGCCTGTAGTACCGCCACTGGTTGAGCCCTCAGCATCGCCATCGGTTGAGTCCGCAGTATCGCTAGTGGTTGAGCCCGTAGTATCGCTAGTGGTTGAGCCCGTAGTGCCACCCCCAGTTCCAGTGCCACTGCCACCATTGTGAGTGCCACCATTGTGAGTCGAAGCAGTTGACGAACTGGAGGTCGACGAAGGCGATGGCTTGGGGCACACGTTGTTGTACACAAACTGCTCAGGGGCGCCAGTACACTTGGTCGCAGACCCAGCGTCGAATTTGCCGCTCGGATACAGCCAGCAACCGCCCGAGGCATACGGAGAGTTGCTTGGGTTATCCGGATTGAAGACGACGTAGGTGCAGGAATCGGACTCTGCACATTGACTCAAGCAGTTTGTTACATTTGTACTTGCAGTACAATTCACAGGGCAGTCATCAGGCGTGGGATACCCGCAGACTTCAGCAACAACAGAAGGAGTCGTGGTGGCGGCGCAAGAGCCAGCAGTGGTGGTTGGGCTCCCGCCAGTACACACGGGCTTGCTAAAGACGGACGAGGGGCGTTGGCAACCCCCAGATGTGGCTTTGCTCGGATCGTAGGATTCACCCGGGTACAGCCAGCACGTGCCGGAGCCAAGGTGGGGGTTGCCAGGGAGGAAGATGACAAAATCGCAGGGAGCGTGGGCGTTGCAGTACTCCCAGCACATTTCCTTACCGCTGCTGGCGACGGCAAAAACGGGGTCCGGGTAGTCGCAGACTTCGGCGATGAGGGAAGCCGTGCAGCTTGGTGCCGCTTCGGTGGCGGAGGCGCTGGGAATAGCCGCTGTGGATTCAGCAAGGACTGCTAGAGTCAGGGCGACAGAGGCCCAGAAAGGAGCGGTGTTCATCATGGTAGCGAGCGTGGGGTGGATAACGAGCGTGGGTGAGGAAATAAACGCGTTCAAAACTGGGGGAAGTATAAATATTTAAAGGGCGCGCCCATCTTTAAATACGAGAAGTATCAGGCAGGCATGGCTAATTTGACAGGTGCTCGAGTCCAATCAACATCAGGGTGCGGTCCGAGAACCAACAGACTTGCGCATTTATACCCATGTAAAAAAAGGGAGATAGGCCCTGTCAAATTTTAAAATACGATGCTAGTCACAAGACTAGGAACGCGCCGAATTGGAACTATTACGAGATTACTCACTAATCAGCCTGAGTTCAGCCTTACTAGCGGTATTTGGAACGTGGTTTAGCCTAGTAAAGGTGACTGGAATAAAAAGCAGCTATGGATTTGCATTGATCTCGATTATTATATTATAATCTAGGCTGTCACAGTATTTACTTGACCTGCAGATTTGGAATCCACCTATTTCTAGGATGTGCACGGACCATCCATCGACGTCAATTCACCTTTATCACTTTGCCTGGTGATGACTGTGAAGTGAACATTTTACATCAATTTAGTAATTCGTAGCTGGTGCGCTGGTGCCTGCGCAGGCGTGCAGTCTCTCGGGAGATAACCAAACGCTGTGTCGGTATCAGTCAGGCTGGGCAACGCAGGGCTTTGGCGCTAGTGTATATCAGGTGGTATTGGGCCCGCCGGGAGTGTTTGCCTAGCTTCTCCTCGGAGTAGGGCTATAATTTACAGACCCGAGGCTTTCTTGGAAGAGGATTGAGTTTGCAGTTTAACCTAGTGATAGTGGTGGTGGTGGTAGAAGCACAACAGCAGCCTGTATTAGGAGAAGCGCGTGAAGGGAAAGAAGGAAGAATGAGGGTGGTTAAAAACCTTAATATAACTATAACTATAAATACTTATACCTATAGTAAGTAGAGCTCGCACAGCTGTGGGTTGGCCTTGAGATTTGCCTTTCAAAAACCATACTAGCACCCATCAGTTCCACAGCCGCAAAAGTTCCATCCTTGGTTGCAGTTATTCTCATATCCGTACTGGACATTGCGGCCGGTAGTCTGAACATTATTCCACCCAGCGTTATACCAACCACAAAATTCGGTGATGGTACGGGAAGTTGATTGGCGCTCGCTAGCATAGCAAGACTGCGGGCCATTGTCGTAGTTGCAGAAATAGGCCACAGTGCAGCCCTTCAAGGAGTAGAAGTCGTTGTGTTTGCCGACTGTATGCAGTTAGCATACTTGCACGCAAACGACAAACTTTGGTAGGACTAATAAGGGACAATGATATAAACCCCTCAGAGGAACTCACCAGATCTACCGCCACCGCAAAACTCGTCTACTGCTTTGTTGGCGTCATCGGTTTCCTGGTGTGGGAGTGGGTAGCCCCCGCAATTGACTGAGGAGCCAGCGGCACCAGGAACAGCTGGGACAGAAGCGATTGTGCGCTTGTGAGCCATGTCGAATTTTCCAGGGACAGTGTCGCGGGTATCAACATGGGCTTTGATGAGAGTGTGCGTCTCTGTACCGTCAGGAGCTGTAAAGACTTGGTAGGTGCCGTCAGGCTGTCCGATGGGGATAGTGAAGGCAGCAGCGCTGGCAGCGAGAAGGATGAGAGCGGTGAAATGCATAATTGCTGGATGCTGGATATGCGAATGTAGAGTGTGTTTGAAGATTGTGTATGAAGATGATGGTGATGGTGAAGGGGGAGGTGAGCCCCCTTTTATATATTGGAGACCGCTCTCAAGTGAGCAATTAACAGCTCATTGCTGCTTGTATATTTCATTGAGAGAGCTGTCTCAGACGTAGGATTTCTGCTGACACCTAGGCTCCTTGGTGATATCAACAGACATGACTTCTACTGGTGCCCGCTCTATATTGCTATTTTTACGTGGGAGTCGAGGCCATGCACCTCAAAAGGCAGGTGCTACTTTGTATGCACTTCTTGCATCCAGAATGGATACCCGTATATTACAATGGCAACTGAAATGCGTGGTTTGCAACAGCCTTAAGATATACTTTCCAACGTGAACACGAATCCATGTGAGAAACTAGCTAGCTACGTTACTAGCTGGGATTTTCTCATCGGGCGTAGCTCTTTTAAAACTTGGAAATATAGAAGGGCACTGCAAAAACTAGGCCTTTAAGTATATAACTCTTGAAATGCACAGGTAAGGCTTCTGGACAGTTGACGTGGTAGTAGCGGTCCAGACCTAGTGACATCCTCCCATGCACCTGTCCGATGTTGGCAGGCCTGTTTCCCTATTAGAGTTAGTCCTAGTCTGAAGCCATCAGCCTTACAGACGTTCCTGGCCGCATATACATGCTTACGGCCGTTGCCTCCCCCTCCCCTACTCCCGATAATTCCTATTCTCCGCCGTTTCAGCCCCCCCCCAGTCCGTGCAAAATGCCAATCTAAATAGACCTCATATAAGCCTTTCTGCCACCTTCCGAGCTTCGGAAATGTAAGATTACGTAAATACTATGCTGTGGCATCGAATCGATAATCCGTGGTGCCGGGGCTAATGCAAGGGGATCCTACTTGCTAATTCCGGCAGCTGTCACAAAATATCAGGCCACACAATCCTCCTTCTCCGACATTGTATTGATGACTGATGCGCTGGAGTGGTGCTGCAGCTCCGCGCAGTTACGAGCTTGATGTAGTCGTGCATGGTCAATGAGAGTCCTGAATGCACGCTTCCTTCCAGGATCGCTTCCTTGAGGAGCTGCAGGTTCAGCTAACAGTATATGTGCGCACGCATATAGCTTGAAGGTTTCAGCTGGAACTGGAACTTTTGACAGAGAAAATGGGTCTATAATGGGGGTTCAATAGGTCAAAAGTCGCTAAATTTACGCTCGACTGGACAAATCAATATTGGGTGCAGATGCCCCCAAAGCCATTTGCTATGAGGGATATAAGAAGCAAACGCTATAGTGGGTACTGAGATTGGGGTCAGCAGGTGCCAAAAAAAAGGGCGAGGCTCAGTATTTAGATATGCTGTCTCATTATTTTCGCATCTCCGCGGGGGGGAAGGTACTGTTCAAGATATATAACGCCTGCTTCTTAACTTATTGCCCTTCCAACATATCTAATATTTCTATTTCAAGGTGCGGCAAGTTTATGGCGCCATCTATGATATATGTGAAGGTTGTGACGGTAAACGTCTGTCCTTTTACCCCTCTAGTTTATAACCTTGAGGGTTATCCCCGGATTTACGTCAGCCAGGTATGACGTACCTCGGACCTTGGATATTGTGGCTTCTCAACGGTTCATAATACTGTGCCTGTGCCTGAAAATAAAGAAATTATAGTCGTATAGGGCAAACTCAAAAGTGCTCGTACTCACTCGACAACCTGATTTAATATATACCTCATCACTATTTATACAATGAAGCCACCTCTCGAGGTCTGAGCTCTGATTCTAGCCCCATCATTCTCTGATCATTCAATGTTGTCTTTTCTGTCCATTAAAATTTGTGTTTCAGAATGCCTATCATATTTCTTAGAGGTTTCTCCCCGATCCAGAGTGTCAAAGGATATCAACTCCATAATACTCACTCCCTGAGTAGCAAGAATCACAGCGCCCACACCAATTATAAACAGTCCGAAGCTGACCACAACCAATAGCGAAAACGAATAGACAGCATAAGTCATGAAACCCGTCGTGCAAATAGGTGGAAAGGTGCCCAAGAAGACTTGCAGAAATCTCCAATAGGTCTGCAAAACCCACCGGCCCTCAAACAGCTGCAAGCCTAAGATGAAGACAGAGATGCCGATGGCAGTGACTTGGCGCCGACGTGTGATCAGGTATGGACTCAGCCACTTAGTGAAGCGGATAGGGAGGTATTTGGATTCCGGCGTGAGACTGAAGCTGGATGGGTCGGCTGAACCGACTGCTGTGAACCAGAAGGCGACAATGGCGATCGCCAGGACCCAGAAGAGTGGTTTGGAGGCGTGTTCGAAGACCGCGGGTTCGGGATGTTTGGCCATTTCGCAATCTTATTTGTCTACAACTCAGCTCGTACAATACCATGGTGCGAGGTTGAGGAGTTCCTCTTATAACTAACTGAGTTATTAGGCAGAAAGGTGAACCCTGTGGCTGCGTAAAGGAATGTGCGCCCTGGGGGGTTTCTCGGGGCCCGCTGCACGTTGTTGGACTGTACGTTGGATATGTGTAAGTCGCGGGCCGTACAACCCATCGACGACCCTGTACAAGCTTTATTCTCGTGGATGCATCGAAGCAGCCTCCCAAGCCTTCGAAATGTGAAGTGCAGGGGTGTTTGTGAGATTTGATACGTTCTACCACCGCGAAAAGGACGAGGCTGAGGGAGAGCCATCTGAACCAATGTTTGCTCCTGTCTCCCGCCGTCAGCCTTGTCGGGATCTCCGTCAACCATACTATGAAACCGCCAATCATCAACAAACCCCCGAGACCAGGCGAATCAACCAGGCGAATCAGCTGCGAAAAATACAAAAAATACGAAAATACAAACAACAAGTACGGAAATACATGGGAAATTTATTTTTTTAGTTTCTCGCCATTGCGGAATACTTCATAAAATAAATCCCCATCTGACATTGACCGCCCTTGCTTCTGAAGGCAACATCTATCTCCATGACATATCATACTGTGGCAACTTTTTGATACCCAGTGTTTATTTACACCGTTCCTGGGGTCCTAGATCCCCCCTAGTTCGTTATCTGTCGCCTCTATCTGTTCTCCACAAGTGAATCCGTCGCGAACTAGTCCGAGCAGACTGTCCTTAAGAGCCAGCACTGGCCATCAAGGCCCCATTTTCCCCATATTTCGCCAAAAGAAGAAGAAAGCAGATCCTCGGTTCCCTCATCTGCGACGACGACGACAAACTTTCCACCTTCCTTCCTGAAGAATCTTCGCGAGAGCGTTGACCGCGTCGTTCCTTCCTTCTCTTTGCTCCTCCGTCGTCCCTTCCTTCACAACAACAACCACCTCCACAACTTCCCCACGACCCACCCGCTGTGGATTCACTCTGCGCGACATCACCAATAATGGAGAAGTCGCAATCCACCCTCTACGTCGACGACGTCGACCAAACCGCAACATCCTTCTACATACCCTCCCACATCGACTCAGGTACCGGCGCGTATCCAAATGCATACCCACCCGCGATCCGTCGTCAACGCCTGCGCTCTCTCCCCCTGGGAATCGGAGACGATGTAGCTGACCTCTTCCGCCGCTCAATGCACCTTGGGCCTTCCTCACAAGACACCCTTATCGAGAGGGAAGACAAGGGCAAAGCCACCACCGCCGCAACCACAGCCCCTAAGCCCGCAAAGCCGGAGACGCGCATCCGCGGCCTCATCCGCCGCGCATCCGTCTCGCTGCTCAACCACAAGAAGCCGCGACGCGCCTCGCACTCGCACGCCGACATGCCATACGACTCCGCGGGCGCGCGGCCCACGACCTCAGCCGGCGCGGCGTGGCATAAGCTGAAGAGCGCGGCGAGCTTTAGACACACGAGGGCTGAGACGGTGGGGTATGGGTATAGGGGACATCATGAGGCGCTGGGGGCGTTTGATGATGTCTACGAGCCGATTCCAGGGAAGGGGAACGCGCCGCCGATTATACCGAGGAGGGTTGGCGGAGAGGCGGCTAGGGCGACGGCTGCGGCGCAGAATGAGATGTTGAGGCGTAGGCAGATTGAGAAGGAGTTGTATTTGGAGTGTGAGAGTGCTGTGGAGTTGGCGCTGCCGCAGTATAGTCTGCCAACGCGCGATGAGGAGGAAGATGCCATTGTGCGGATTGACTTTGTTGGCAGTCTCCCGGAAGAGCTGGCGGTGCACATTCTGTCGATGCTGGATCACAGGGGACTGGCGCAGGCGTCGGAGGTGTCGAGGAGGTGGTATCAGGTGGCCAACACCAACTACGTGTGGAAGGAGTCGTTCTATCGCGACAACTCGACCACGTTTGCCATGGGCCACCCCGTGAAGCCTGGCACTGGTCTTGGTCTCCCGCCGACGCTACCTGACAAAGAGTGGAAGCAGGTGTACAAGGCGCGACAGCAGCTGGACCGTAACTGGCGTGAAGGCGAGGCCTTGGCGGTCTACCTCTACGGACACACTGATAGTATTTACTGCGTCCAATTCGATGAGTAAGTGTTCCCTCCATCCTATTGCTTGACCTTAATCTAACAACCGCAGACACAAAATCATCACCGGCTCCCGGGACAAGACCTTCCGCATCTGGGACATCAACACCTACGAATGCCTCCTAGTCGTCGGCCCCCCCTCCATCGTCTCCTCCCCCACCCTCCTCACCGACGCCCAAGGCACCTCAACGCACTACGCCGAAGTGTCCTCCCCCCAGCCCACCACCGGCGTCCAAACCCTCTCCCCCTACACCACCGGCCACAGCACACCCACCACACTCTCCTACCCTACCCACCACGACGCCTCGATCCTCTGCCTCCAATACGACGCCACCATCCTCGTCACCGGCTCCTCCGACGGAACCTGCATCATCCACTCCATCGCCGACTCCTACGCGCCCATCCGCCGCATCTCGCACCACACCGCCGCAGTCCTCAACCTCGCCTTCGACGACAAATACATCGTCACCTGCTCCAAAGACTGCACCATCGCCGTGCACCACCGCTCCACCGGCGCCCTCTACCGCCACTTCCACGGCCACACCGGCCCCGTCAACGCCGTCCAGCTCCGCGACAACGTCGTGGTCAGCTGCTCGGGAGATTTTAGCGTTCGTCTCTGGAATATCGAGACGGGCCGCTGCATTCGCGAGTTTAGCGGACACACGAAGGGACTCGCGTGCTCGCAGCTTAGCGATGATGGACGTCTCATTGCCTCAGCGGGCAACGACCAGGTCATCCGCGTGTGGGACGCGCACACGGGCGTGTGTCTGCGGGTTATCGACGCGCACGAAGTCCTCGTGCGGAGCTTGCACATTGATTCTGTCTCGGGCCGTCTGATAAGCGGCAGCTACGACCATGGGATTAAAGTGTTTGATCTCGCGACGGGTGGCCTGCTGCTGGATTTCCCCAAATGGCATGCTAGTTGGGTGCTGGGAGCGAGGGGGGATTA
>LNAR01001879.1:0-19983 GCA_001630585.1 Pseudogymnoascus sp. BL549 | reverse complement strand
CGAGGCGTTCTGGCGGGCCCGTTCACATGCACGTCGAATGAATATGGACGTCATGTGCGCCTTCCATCCATTCTGGAAGGACGGGGATGTCATTCTATGCTGCATGTCATTTCCTGCCGGGCTGGGCGGGCGAAGGGTCTGGTTGGGGAGGCGAGTGCGGGAGGGCGATTGATGGATCGCTGGCTATAGTGGGGGAGGCATGCAGGTACGGGGCGAGGGGGGAGGGGGGAGGGCAGATCTGAAGGGATTTGCAGAGGGTCACTAACTTAGAGCGAGCGGTATGATGCGGTTGGGTTTGTTGGAAATTTCTTGTGTTGGAAATATGTCCTCTTCTCTCTCTCGTCTCCATTACGGGTCCACCGTAGTAGTAAATAAGGTAGGTAGGTATGTAAGGTGTGGGCGTACAGTAATCTCTCTCTCTCCATCTACTATCCAGCGCCTACAATTCCTCTCACACACATCTCCTCCTCTCTCTTCCTTGCCTTCCCCTGCCGCCATCTCATCTCATCTCATCCATATCTTCTGGTATGCCCTGGACCCAAGCATCTGGTATTCGCTCCATCCCCCTCCCCACGGCCCCCCTTGCGTATCTGCAAGCAACCCCAACAACCAAACAAAGTAGCAAAAAACAAGAAGAAAACAACAACACAGTTGTCAAGTCAGTTCGGTCAAAGGCAGTTGTTTAAACAACCCGGCTCGCCCCATATATCCCATACAAAAAAATCAAAATCATATCCTTCATAAACTCCATACAAGTAAAAAAACAAAAGATTGTTATCAAACGCCCTCTCGCAACTCGAGAAAATATTACCCCCTGGATCCAGATCCGCTTTCGCAGTTTTCAGCTCGCTTCGCTAGGAGTAACATGCGCCGGTAAAATTATGATATCGAAAAATCCCCAGCGACGCTTTCGACATTGCTCCAAAAAAAAGGTTTGTGGCGCTCAAAAAGTTGTGGTGTGTGCGTGAGGTGAAAAGGTCGGTCTAAAGTTGCTTGCTTTTTTATTTCGCTCCCCCAAAAAACAAAAGGTTCGACAAGAGAGTGTGTGGGCGTGCGGTCGTGAGTGAGTGAGTGTGAGTGATTTACTTTGGCGGCAGTGGCGGTGAGGGGGTATGAGCGGCAACGGCGGTAAGGGCAATAGGGATGACAGTTCTATCCGCCCCTTCAATGCCTATCCCCAAGATTCAACCAGCTCATATCCGTTGAATGCTGATTCGGCCCATTATGCCCACTCTTCCCCCCCTCCACCATCGTCGCACGCGGCGTGCCATACTGACTCTCCGTATACGCACTACTCGGTACACGCTCACCCGTATTCCACCCCCTCTCCTGCCCCACCGGCGTCCACGTCTGGTGCTCCTCATTAATACTCGACGCCACCCCCGGATACGCATCCCTCAAATCGCCATAGCTCGAGACGCTACTGACAGCCGAGCGCGGACGCTCAATCTTCCCAGACATACCCTGTTCCAGGGGCGAGTTCCGGGCTTGGTGCGCGATCGTCGGGCTGCCAGAGGCTACCTGGCTGAGGCGTCCCTTTTGGGAGCCGAAGTTCAGGGGAGGCACCATGGCGGACTGCTGCTGGATGCCGCGGCTGGAGTTCGCGGTCTCAGAGTACATGGAGCCTTGGTCGGATTGGGAGCCGTATGTGGCGCGCTTGTTTCCGAAGCCCAGGACGTTGAGGGCGCTGCCGCCGGACCAGTAGCGGTTCCAGCCTGAGCTGCGGCGGGTGCTTCCTTGGCGGTTCACGCCGCTTCCGCGAGGTCGAGGTGTTGGTCCGGGATTTGAGCCGCCGACGACTGGCGGCCTTTCGGTTCGTGAGTAGGATTCCGACGCGGCTGCCTGGGGTATCGGCTTGCTTATCGTATTCTTGTAGTTCCTGTTGAAGTTGCTAGAGTCGCTACCATTGCTACCGCCTCTTCTGCCGAGAGTCGGTTGCTGTGTCGAGCTAACCTTGCCCATCAAGATGGCCATTGATGAGAATGAAGCTGTTGAAGTCTTGGGGGCGTGTCCCTGGTAGCGTTTTGTAGGATCGAAGCGCATTCCACGGTCTGAAAATTCCATTGGGTCTTTCTCATCGGGTATGCCACTTGCTCTCCTTTGGTGGCCTGCTTCAACAAATGCTTTTTGCTTGCGCCTCCTCCTGATACAGAGGAAGACGGCCAGCACCACTAGAAAGAATCCCAATACAGAGCCGATAATAATCCCCAGAAGCTTACGGTCCATCGAAGAGGATCCTGCCGGCGCCGCCGCTGCTGCTGCTGCGCTTGAAGATGCTGGAGGTTGTGTAGATGCTATGGTGGGTTTGTCGTCGGTTTTGAGCGGAACCTGTGCCTTTGATAGAAGAGCAGTTGCGTTTTCCCATGCATTCTCCCTCGCATTGAACATACACAAGACATCATCCTCGTTGCCACCGGAGATGATAACGCGATCTTCCGAATCCTGTGCGACTGAGTATTTGGTGCGTGTGGCTTTCGGAGCAAGAGATGCATTATATGCTGGCCAGTCTGCGGCAGTGAGGGTAGCTCTCTCAGCGAGGTCGCGAGCTTCGTTGGGAGCCCGTGATTTGACGGCCTTGGTATTGGTCATAGGATTTCCATCCTGGTCAATCAGTAGCATTCGGCTCACCGAATTAGGCGACACAGTCATATCGAACGTGTATAGGCTTTTGCTTCCATCGTCGCCGTTGACAATGGCAGCCTTTAAGGACCCGTCACTCTTCAAAGGGGCGTCCAGTGTGATTTTAGAGTCCTCCCAGGCTAACATGGGGTCGGTAGTTTGCTTGAACAGCATAATTTTCGTGTTGAAGTCGCTTCCTCCAAGCATGGCAGCTTGGCTATCGGACCAGGTCAGTAGCATGGGCTCCGCGCCTGGCGGGGCAAACGATGGGAACGAGCGGACTTCATATGGCGCTTTTGTCGAGATGGTGAACGATCCCGAACTGAGCTGCTTTGTGCCATCTTGGTTTCCGGCGTATATAAAGATCGAGGATGAAGCATTAAGGTAGATGGCGTTGTGATATTGGCGGTTTTGTGTTATTGCGGATGAGAGCGAGATAGACTCCCAGGTGTTCTTCTCGTAGATGTATCTTTGGAGGCCTTGATAACTGGTTTCCGATGCATTTGCGGTTCCTCCGACGACGTATAGGGCCGTTGGTGACGACGAATCATGTGAATTAGCTTGCACGCAGACTCCTCCTGTCACAGAGACGCCCCCAGGTAATTGCTCCCATTCGGCTCCCTTATCTAATGGTAGTGCTTGGAACGCGTCGGCTGAGTAGGTGTAGAGGGTATTGTTGTAAACGGCGGAGCAGCCGGCAAGCGGGACTGCTGGGACGGGGAGTGACATCGACATCGTGTATCGATAGAAGGGCGTATGATCTCAGCTGAGATATCCCGCAAAGTATATAAATCGGGAGTCGTGTATATCTATTGGAACATGGCTTTGGCAATTTGGTGAACTTTGCAGGATAGTCGAGCAAAATGTCGTCCTGTTTCCGAGAAAGGTAAATCGATCAGGGTGTAGGGAGGTCAGTGTTTGCTCCGGGAGATGAGCGTTCGAAAAATCGGAACCCCAGGTCGGCGATCGATGGGCTCGTGCCACTTCAGTCGAGGCGGCAAACAATGAAGAGGCTGGCTTCGGAGTAGAATGTTTGAAGCGGGAGTGATGGCTTGTTTCCAGTTGATTCAGCGAAGCAGAACACGACCGAAACACAATCGGTGCCTTCACCTGCAACACGACTCGGCGTTTGTCTTCGAGCGAAACGGCGTTTGGAACCCGTACGACAAGCTGTTTTGTCAGGGCCAAGTCGCAAACCGAAAGGTCGTTCTAATTTACCCGACGTCGGGGGAAACAGAGGGAGATGTCGACTGGTGAGGACGGAGTGTCGACTTGAGGAAGGTGATACAATTGTCGAGATGGTCGTGGAAAGTTGTTTCGGCAGGAGTACTATTACCCAGGATCTTGGGGATCGACTATTTCACAAAACAGGTGGGCCGCCTCCACCGAAACAGCGGGCGCGTGTGAGCGGGTACGAAAGAGGAGAACGACGTTGGGGTTTCTGTCTGTGATCCTCGCTAAAGTCTCACGGAGGAAACGCTGGGAGTGGTTTCGAAACCGAACAGTGCTATGAATATATCGCGGGTGGCACAGTTTGATGCTATAACGGGAGAGATAGTCAGAGACAGAGGATGTGTGAGGTTATCGCAAGGGAGTTGAAGGAAGTCGACGAGGCCGTTGAGCAGGTCTGTTCATGTCATAGCGAGCAGCACTGGAGGGAGAAGTGACCTGGTGCGTGAGGCCTTTCCCTTAGCTCGAGCCTGAGCTCTGAATTGATGCCAGTACGAGTAGCGCAGGCGGGAAGAGACCCTTTTCGAGCAGGTACCTTAGCAGTATACGAGGATACCACTGCACGACTGGGTAGCTCGTTCTCGTCGACGGTGCGCACTGTTGTGCACAAGACTTGCTCTCCCACCAATAACGCGGGTACAAGACGAGTACACTTGCCAGTACAGGCATATGACATTTGCCTGAGCGGTAAAAGTGGCCGTGAGAATCTCCAGGAATCACTCAGGAAATCACCGTTAACCACATAAACCAGCATAAACCACCAGAAATCACCAAAGCACGACAGGATTGGGAAAGAGAGGAGCATATCTGTAACGGCGCTAGCAGGCCACGGACCCTGCTAGTCAGGGGCTGATGCTGGGAAACGCTGTGGGATGGCTGGGAAGGGCTGGGATGGGCCGCCCGACACCACAAACTGTGGGCGCGTTGTGGGACGGCGGGACCCGTGGAGAGGGCCTGTGAGTGGATGAAAGAGGGGATAGTACATCCACTTGTATGTGTCCGCCCGCATATGACGAAGTACCCTCTCCACCTGTCCCAAACCCTGTCCAAGTACCACCTGTGGTCACATCGCGACAGGAACGCGACAAGAAACACGACAGCCCACTATAACGCTCCTTACAGTACCACCCACCACGGTACTCATCACTCAACTCTCTCTCGGCCTCCCATCATGGCTTTCGTTTCCCCAATCCCTTTGTGCTCTCTTGGGTTCCCATTCGCTGTGTCGTTGGCGCGAAGCATCTCAGGTCGCTGACATCGCTGTGTCATTGGCCACGATGGGTCATAAGAGGGGCTGAGGAACAAGAAGACGCGCGACTGAGCACTCCAAGTCCCAGCGTTGTACTATTTGCTGACCGGTGCTGTGCTGTGCATACTGTTTGGGTTACACCTCCTGCACGACTGTGCATATGGTAGTATTTGAGCAGTCTCCTGTCTCTTGCCCCTCACAGCTTTCTCACTCAGCCACATCTACCTCGGATAATTGAGGGAGGGAGGAGATAGATAGAGTAAGGGATCTCACGATCATATTGCGCCGGCGTTATGATGACGACGCCCAACGAAAGCATAAAGGGTGACGAAGACCAACAAGCTTATAGTGTCGTGTAAAGTGAAGTGGAGCGCCTATTCTCATCACCAACAGATCAGACATGCCAACATACTCTCAAATATTGAGGGGCTGTCGATACTATACCTCCATGCAGTGACTTGACTGCCTGCTGGCTACGAACGTGAGGCCACCTCATGATGCGCAGCTCGCCAACACACCTACTCAATTGATCCTTCCGCTCCCTCAGGAATCAGCCCCCATTGCAGCCGCCCATCCTTCTCGACTCCATCCAGCTGATCTAAATAAAGACAAGAAGGTTTCGTTTTGCCGCTGACAATCTTATCGCTGGCGCGTATCATTACTCTATCACTTTCTAGCTTCGTTTCGTGGCGCTTAAACATTATGATCACGTGGTACCCAAGTTTGGTTCGCGAAGAAATGGGCGCCTATTGTTGACAAGGGCCTTTGTTAGTCCGGGGTCAATCGTTCGAGGCAATCGTCATCGATTATGACAGATGAAGAAAGTTGAAAAGTCAGCTTATTATTTTAGCTTCAGGCAACGAGCATGAACAATTCCCCAATCTGACATCGCCTAGTCTACTCGTATGCGGCCCTGGATTGGCTCAATTAGCCAAACAGTTGTCAGGCCATCCGAGGATTCCGAGCGAGTAGGCACCTATTGTATCACATTTCCACACCTCTGTGATGGCCTCACGATATGCCCCCCAAGCCCCTCCAAAAACCCTTCCCACTACCCCCACCATGCCAATGCTCAATCCCCTCCTTTTAAGCTGCCTCCTGGTAGCAACACTCTACATGCTCTTCACCTGGCACAGCACCGAATCTGCACTCTCCCACCCTTGGTTCCCACCACCCGAGATCGACCTCTTCGTGCAACGCATCAAGGCCAATGATTCCGAACTCGCTTCCTATGCAAGCGCGCTCATTACCCGGACGCCGCTACGCACAAGCGGCCGATATATCCTCGATGCAGATGATAACCCGGTCAAGCTCGCGTCGGTGAACTGGTACGGTGGGAGTGATGAGCTCTTCATACCCTCGGGGCTGGATACCCAGCACCGCTCCACTATCGCAAGGACGATCAGAAAATTGGGGTTTAACAGCGTGCGTCTACCATATTCAGACGAAATGGTCGTCACCAACCCTCTCATCCCCTCCAAACTCCTCGCCGCAAACCCCGACCTAGTCGACCTCCGAGCTTTAGACGTCTTCGAAGCTGTGATCAACGCCCTCACGGAAGAGGGGCTAGCGGTGGTGGTTAATAACCATATTACGCATGCGACATGGTGCTGCGGCGCCAATCCGTGTGATGGGCTGTGGTACAACACGCACCTGCCTGCATCCGCATGTCGGGTCCGACAGTCTGAGAGTCAGTGGGTGGATAACTGGGTCACGGTTATGGGGCCGCATGTTGGCAACCCCTTGGTAATCGGTGCAGATTTGAGAAATGAGGTCAGAGCGCTTTGGGGGACAATGAGCTGGGAGAGATGGGCGAGGGCGGCAGAGAGGGCGGGGAATAGGTTGTTGGGGATGAGGACGGATTGGTTGATTGTGGTTGGGGGGTTAGGGTCACAGAATTTCCTAGATGAGGTGAGGGAGAGGCCGGTCAAGCTTGTGATTCCGGAGAGGGTGGTATATTCGTCGCATGTGTATAGTTGGTCTGGATGGGGGAGTAGGGAGGGCCGGTATGCGACGAGGCCGTACGCGTCATTTGTCAAGTCGATGAGGGAGAACTGGGCATATCTTGTTGAGGAGGATATTGCGCCTGTGTGGGTTGGGGAGATTGGAGCACCAGCAGAGCCAGGGAAGGGCGATGCGAGGTATTGGGAGCACTTGATGAAGTTCTTGAAGATGATCGATGCGGATTTCGCATATTGGGCTATCAATCCCAGGAAGCCAAAGGACAGTGTGGATGAGACGTATTCGTTGGTGGAGGACGATTGGGAGACAGCGGTGTTGGACTACAGGATGAAGGATATGCTGGAGCTTATGAAGGAAAAAGACTGAAATGTGTTATTAAGGGCTCTTTTATTAAAGCTGTGGGAGCTGGGGATCCAGGGCATCTGGGGATCGCACTTTGTACCACCGGACGACTATACGATTTATGCTGGTTGATGGGAAAAGGGTAGGGGCAATTCCCGGTATTTATGGCGCTTATGAGACACAAATTGTAACAAGGGTTAACTCAGATAATGGCTAGAGAAATATACCTCCTTATTTTTCTAATTCTTAGTTGTAAATATCTCAGTGAAACGAGACAAAATGATACTATAATAAAAACCAGTCAACGAATAATATATAAATTTTGAGTCTAACCCCTTTGAATATAATAATATTAAAAATTATATACATGGGCTTCAGGAGACAAGGATATATATCTTAGACTCAAAATTATCTTTACATCGGAAGATTCACAATAATATCAAACAGATATGTCCCGCCATGATCTGACGTCAACCAGCCTCGTGGCCAGCCTCGCCCTAGCATCACAAACGGGAAATCAAACGGACGATTCACTCCATGGACCTAGATAAACTTCCTACCGCCGACTTATCATCAAAGCATGCATCCAGGTCACCATGGGCCCGCGCCGCGGTTTCGAAGAAATAACCCTGAAGCCCTTGGGTCACCAGAGCGGACGTGATCGTGTATGTTTTACCCCTCATAATAAATTCATGTAACCTTGGAGGTGCGGTGTATAGAACGATGCTGAGCTGAGCTGACGAGTTGTCACAGTACCCCAGGAAATATGTGCGAGAGAATGATATCGAGGTGCCGAGATGTGCGGCATGGGGTATGAATCTTACTGCTCTGTCGCAGGTATATAATGTGAGCATACCTTCATCTCTTATGCTGCAGCTGGACATGGAACCCCTCATCTTCCGACCCAATCTTGCCATGAGGCCACAACATACCCCGTACATACGAACTCGTAACTAACACAATATTCACAGATGTACATGGTCGCTTACGGCCCTCAAATCTACATCTACAAACCCACCGGCCCTCAGCAACTCCTCACCACCGACCCCCAACTCATCCTCGACCTGCCCTCCACCCCCGAAGCAGACCGTATCCGCGCCTCCGACCCCTACAGCACCCACAGTATCAACCACCTCATAGTTGGAAACCTCGGCACCCGCGAAATTATCCTGTGTGCCTGCGCCGACGGCGACGTCCTCGCATACTACACCGCGCCCATCCATCGCGCCTCTCTTTCTTCCCCGTCCACCCCGTCACCTACCCCGCCTATATCCGTCCCGCCGCAACCAACCCCCTTCTTTCATGAATCTGTTGGCATCAGCGCCTGGGGCATCGCCATCCACTCCTCTTCCCGCATGGTAGCCATCTCCTCCAACGCCCACGAAGTCCAAGTCTTCGCCTTCGCGCTCTCCTCTCCGGCCCCCACCCCCTCACTCTCACCCAGCAATCGCGATCCCCCTTGCAACTTCCCAGTTCTCTCGCCAACTCCCACCTCGCCCCCGTCACGCGCTTCCAATTTCAGGCTCCGCATACCGTTGGGGTTGAGAGGAGATAACATCCCATCTATTGCTTTTACGTCGACGCCCGATGGGGAGGCGGACAGTATCATTGCATCGGATATCAGGGGTGCGTTGTGGTTTCTCCCGCTTTGGAGAGCGGGGCGGAAGACAAGAGTCCCTACAACACCCGGAGGAGTGAATTGGCGGCGCGCACCCCAGGGGTGGGGGGTGCTCGTGCTTGATGACAAGTTTGGTCGCGGTGCGGACGGGGTGGAAGAAGCATTTGGGTGTGTACCTGGGGAGGGGGATGAGAAAAAGGTATGGGATATCAGCCGTTCAATTAACGAGGTTCGCGGCGACAGAGTTGGGATTAGGGAGACGAGGGAATACCCAGGCGGATTTTTTGCGTGGGGGTATGGAGCAGGGGCTGGGATTGATGTGGGAGAGGTGGAGGGCGTGGACTTGGGGCTTTATTGGGGGGATTTGTTGAATGAGGGTGAGATGGAGGATGATGATATGGATGCTGATGAGGACTTTGACGATGACCTCGATGATGGCGATGATGATGACCTTGACGACGATGATGATGATGATGACGAGGAAGAAGAAAGCGACTCCTCTGCAGCCAACTCACCCTCCGCTCGTCCTCCTGTTCCGGTCCCACCGCATCATCTTATACTCCATCTCAACAGACACGCACTGACACTCTACCCCCCAGAAGGCAGACCGACATTCTGTTCGCCTCTACTACGTCAGGATAGCTCGCACACAGGAGCCCCATTCGCGCACCCAATGGAGTTTTACAACCGCCTGAACATGGCCGTACCAATCCCAGGGCTAAGTTGCGTAGTGATCGGCTCGCAAGTCGGAAGGGTGGGCATCTTGAAGGTTACGAAAGGAGATGGCATTGTCGAGGGGCGAGTGGATAAGAAGGGGAACTTCAGGAAGGGAGAGGCTGAAGATATGCCCACGGCAACAATGCGCCTCGAAGCCATCCTGCCCCTCGCCTCGCAAGAAGGCCGGAACCGTCAGCGTCCGACGACGGGATTACACGGTGTGGCGGTTTCGCCGATGCCGGAGTGGTTGCCTGGGCTGGAGAGCGCCTCGAGCGATGGAGGGGGGAATGGAGGGAGGAAGAGGAGGGGTGGAGTGAAGAGATGGCGGGTTATGATGCATTATTGGGATTTGAGCGTGCTGAGTTACGTGCTTAGTGATGAGCGGGCGTTGGGGGTGGCGGATTTATGATGATGATTGCAGGGCTGGAGTTTTGGCGCGGGTTTTTGAGCTGGGATGGAGGGGTGGATAGGGGGTGGTGATTTTTTAAAGTGATATTTATATGTTGCTGTATATTCCAAACAAATGCGCAGGATGTTTACTTGACCTGATTGGGGGCCGAGAGTGTTCAGCCTTCCTTCTACCATGTCAACAGAGGTGATTTGTGTATATCTGTATATATATAAGTTACGGATTATCCCCTCCAAATGCATTCTTATCATTGGAATAGCCGGTTAAGATTTGGCAGTACCTTCCCCAACATATACGAAACTCAGTCAGTGGCTTAGAGAGTGAAATTTCACTCCTGTCACAGGAGCCTGGAGATCCATTCTACACATGCGCCCCGACTTATTGGAGTAGGATCGTTAACAAACACTATTCGGACTTGGCTCTCAGGCACATTCTGCAATATATGCAAATTTGATATAGACAGTGTCGGTGGTGAGATGGTGGTGAGAGGGTAGCGGTGGTGAGCGGGGTTATTAATAATAAAGGGGTAACGACAGCAAAATCAGCAGCGACAGCAACAATTGCAGCAGACCAACAGCAACAAGAACTCTGACAGAGCAGCGTCCCCGTCCATATGGGATGTACTAGCGGTGTTCGAGGGCACATATTAATAAACTCTTCGGGAACAAAGCCGAGCCTCCATGTATTCTGTAAAAAGGTGGTAAGATGTATATATGTACAGGTGATGGTGTGCCCGGAGGAAAGTCTGCGCAGACTGTAAAACCGCTATCAAACACCTCGGTCCGCATAGAACGGCCACAATGCCACGATAGTTGTGGCTTCGGTGTGGATTGGTCTTTGCATCGGTCGTGGCAGAGGGGCGGTACGCCGACGTCGATGATGCCGATGCGGCGGCACTATGCCATGGTCTGGATAATTCCATACGCTGCCGATAGCCCCCGTGAATCTTCATCTTATCCTATTGAATCCAAATCTAACTCTAGGCGCCAGCTGAGACTGATACCCAGGGGGATATTTATACAGGGGCCCCCTCCCTACCCCGATCCAAGTCAGTCCTGCTGCGGTTGGTAGTTGGATCGGGGAACTTTAACTTTATAAGGAAACAGATCTCGTGCAACTTTGGATTAGGAAAGCTAGGACGTATTTGCAAATACGAAAAAAAAAAAAACGGTTTCGTCTCTTCCGGTCTGTGAGAAATAAGGACGCGAGGATGAACTAGAGCCGGGATATTATGAGGGCCAACTCCCGAAATCACGGTCCAAGATGGTGGTATTAATGGCGGTGATGGGAGAGGAAGACGGTGGTAGTAAAGTGGTGATAAGAAGGTAATCATAGTGACAGCAGTATATCAACGACAGCAACACGTTTACATGAACAATTAGACTACTCCTCACCCACCAACTTACTAGACTGACAGACTACCCACCGCATGTCTACCCAGAACGCACCACTACTATTCCACCAGGCTTCCGTCTGTATGAGTGTTGCAGAAACAAGTTCCTCCCTGCGAACCGAACGGTGTTATATAACCTTCCCCTCAGAGCCATTGGAGCGAAAGGCCAAGGGAACGGCGGTGGTAGACAGGCAAAGGAACTCGACTCGTGAGCCGGCGGTTGGGCAAGTACCTACCCCGTCGTTCTGCACAGCAAGGTGAATCTCTACCTCTCTGTCCTCTCACCCACCTCTCCTCTCACCTCTCCGATCTCCGCACCCCGTCCCCCATCCTCCCTCCCCCGTCATACCCCCTCCGTTCTCCGGCACCATCAACAGTATGATACGCCCCAGCCAAGCATCTCACGTGCACAGCCCCATCCATCATCATCATCATCATCATCATCATACATACCTTGGCTTTCCACGTGTGAGGGATCTTCTATCTGCGCCTCTTGGCTGTCTCGCGACTCATCTCTCCCGTCCCGTTCTCGCACCAGGCAGGCAGGCTGGCACGTGGATTCGTGGATGTGTTTGTCCTGTCCGTCATCGTATCCCCCACGCATGAAGTAATCTCGTGATTTCCACGGAGAAACCCATCTCATCTCATCTCATCTCACATCCATTACAGTAATCAATCAATTAAACCCCCTCATCACACTTCCCTCATCATCTCCCATCCATCTCCGACCCCCTCCCTTCCCCAGTATCTCCAAGACACATGTAACGAGTAACAAGATACTGGAGAAATCCCTATACGTACCACTTCCAACAGGGGTCCGCAGGCCCAGAGATAAGACTAACCCCCATGCGCGCATCCCACCCTGTTTTAGCCACTCTCCCTAGTCCGCAGCGGGGATAGCGCGACCAGGAAAGTGCGTGGTTCCTTATCTGCTTGGTGACAGCATTGAGTTACGGAGGCGACAGGGGGGGAGATAGAGATTCGGAAGGGGTCGGGTTGTGTTTGTTTTGGTGTGGTGGCGAGGGCGTTGGACGGGACGGGGAGGATCGGGTTGTTGTTGTGGACGGTGAGGGTTGGGGAGGGAGGTTGCTGACTGTGGTTGTGGGAAGGGAAGAGTCGGAGGGAGGTGTGGGTGAGGGTAGAGTAGAGTGTACCTTGTTTTTTTGTGCGTGAGCGATGGGTGAATGGGTACTGTGTACACTCACCTAACTCGTTGGTACAGCCGCAGGATACAGTCGTCGCAATTAACAGCCAAGTGAACAGGCTCAGACATTCAGACATGTCCTTTGATGTGCTTTGATCCTCCCAAGCAAGCTTTTCCTCCACCTATCCACCCTTAAATTGGCAAACAGAGAGAAGAAGAGGAGACACTCACAGTGCCCTATGGGTTCTGCAGTGCCCAACCTGAGTGCATAGGTACAGTCTACTTGTGCTGCACATATAAAATGCACACAAATACACGCGCACGAAAGGTACACACCACATCTCATTCTAGAAGCGACGCGGGCAGAGATGGCGCCGGGTGCGAGAAATGCTTATTTTGCGCGTGGGTGGGGTGGAAAAGGGCAGGGGGGGCGAAAAGGGAGAGGAAGCTTATCTCTATGTCCACTTGATACGTACTTTTGATACGTACTGTACTACTGGGAAATCCACATTGAGCACACAGCCGCATCTTGGGAGAGTTTTGTGATGGGTGTTTTTTGTATTTTTTTTTTTCTTCAGCGAAGGGAGTACCGACTATACGAGAGATGCGATGGTGTAGAGGGAGGGTGTTTCTTTTATATGGGATTATGAGGTATTGTTCATCTAACGATTAACGATGCCACTCTTCTGCATCTCTTCTGCAGCGGGTGGCACGAGCAGGAGTAGTACGAGTCTATTGCACAGGAACTAACGCAAAGATACAACCCCATCTCCTACATTTCACACCACACGCACAAGTACCCTCCCTCTACTGATATACTCTGCCCTGCACCCACCTTGCCTTTACTCTCCTCCTCCACTAATGCTAATCTAAGTACTCCCCCCCTAACCCCCCCCTAACCCCATCCCATCCTAGCGTTATCGGGCAGCCCTCCGGCCACCACCACACTTATCCACCATCTGCTATCAGCACATTCCGTGCCCTTCCATTGGCCAGATACGCCCTGGATTGATCTTGACTTCGGTTTGTAAATCTCATTAGAGGGAGAGAGTGGACTCCCATCAGTCCACAGTACATGTCCTTTCGCCCTGATCTCGCAGACGGATCATGTACCTGTCTCTTCATTACACTCCATTACATTTCCACCCAACGACGACTCGACCCTGTCTGCCCCGACCCGACCGTCGGTCGTTACCCAAGAACCAGGGATCGTCCCCCCCAGTGGCGGATCTGCCCACGCTTCTTCTCATCTTGCAGTGGTGAGTGTTGGAGAGACGCACTCGGGTAGACTACCGTCCTAGCAAAAACGCAGTCTCCAGTACTATACGGAACTTTAGACAACCGCTCTAACTAACTCCCGCTACCGTGCCCCATACTTTCACTTCTCTATCTCTCACCTCTCACAGCCATTCTCGCCTCTGTTTGGCTGGAAATCTGGCTCTGGCCACTTTCTAGCTCTATCTCTATCTCTCCCTGCTCTTCCCATCTCCCATCATCCCCCCAATCCCCCATCTACCCATCTACCCATCTCTCCCAGTCCCCTTCCCCACCCACAAAAACCCCCATCCCTATCCCAATCCCAATCCCTAACTCCCCACCCCCCATCTATCCCGTCCACTACCGATACCGGTCTCCCCGGTACAGAACGAAAGGAAGGAAAAAAAGAAATCCACAGACCACCCACTCCGGAAAACCCCACAGATGCCAGGGAGATTCCACCCTAGATGGCCCCAAAAAAAACCTAGACCCAGCCCCCCAATGCTCTATTCCACCCTTAATGCGTGCCGGGGGGGTCTGGCTAAATACCTTCCTCCTCCCCTCCCACTCACTCTCCTCCAATTCTCGCGTGCCACCTGTGTTGAAATTGAAATCTTGCATCTTGCTGCTTGAAACCTCCTGTCTCTCTTCGTCATATCATCCTCGCCTCTCCCCTCCCTACATCTCAAGCAAGCAAAGCAAGTCAAGCAAGCCAACTAGAACAACGAAAAAAATATCTATTATCATATTACCACCAACCACTATTCGAAATCTTTCTCTGTGAGAAGGAAATACCCCGACTGCAACTCTCTTCCGCCACGTAGGACACACACCATACGATATAACATATAACACCCCTCAACTCCCTTCCAAACGAATAACCACCGAGACTGCTACATCCCGCCACCTGAGACTCTTCTCATCTCGACAGCGATTTTACTGCGCATCGACAACCCAGCACCCAAACAACCACCTCACGCGTCCTCTCTGAGGGCATCCGCGTGCAAACATGTCGTACACCGGCATTGGGGCCCCCGTTCCCTTCAACGGCACCGAAGGCGAAGGCGGCGACAGCAGTACGTCCTTCTCCATCCCCCCCAATCTACTCGCACAAACTAACAATCCCACCAGCAACAACCAACCTAAACCAATGGTACCAATCAGGCGACCAAGCCTTCATCCTCGTAGCCTGCTGCATGGTCCTCCTCATGATCCCCGGCCTAGGCTTTCTCTACTCCGGTCTCGCGCGCCGCAAGTCTGCGCTGTCCATGATCTGGGCGTGCATGGGCTCTTTCTCTGTCATCGTGTTTCAGTGGTATTTCTGGGGCTACTCGCTCGCGTTTAGCACGTCGGCTACGAATGGATTTATTGGCGATCTCACGCACTTTGGTTTGATGAAGACGCTCGGTGCTCCATCGCCTGGGTCGCCGCTGATCCCAGAGTTGCTCTTCTCCTTCTACCAGGTATGCTCACCTCACCTACTTCCTCCCACCGCCATGGTAAGAAACAACAGCTGACTCTCATCAGATGATGTTCTGCGCCGTCACCGCCGCAATCGTCATGGGCGCCGTCGCCGAGCGCGGCCGCCTCATCCCCGCCATGGTCTTCACCTTCTGGTGGGCCACCCTTGTCTACTGCCCCATCACCTGCTGGGTCTGGAACTCCAACGGCTGGGCCTTCAAATACGGCGTCCTCGACTACGCCGGCGGCGGCCCCGTCGAGATCGCCTCCGGTTGCTCCGCCCTGGCCTACAGCATGGTCCTCGGCAAGCGCCAGGAGAAGATGATGCTCAACTTCCGCCCCCACAATGTTAGCTTGATTACCCTCGGCACGGTGCTGCTGTGGTTTGGATGGTTGGGTTTCAATGGAGGGAGTTCGTTCGGCGCGAATCTGAGAGCGGTGATTGCGTGCTGGAACTCGTGTCTGACCGCTATGGTGGCGGCCGCGACGTGGTGTTTGCTTGATTTCAGGCTGGCGAGGAAGTGGTCGATGGTTGGATGGTGTTCGGGTTGTATCTCTGGGCTCGTCGCTGCCACACCCGCGTCGGGATTCATCCCGCTCTGGGCTTCTGTGCTCCTCGGCGTCGTGACTGGCGTCGTTTCTAACTTTTCTACAAAGAGTTAGTCCTCCCCTTCCTCCCATGAAATAATGAACTCAAACTGACTGATGTGTTCTCTAGTCAAATTCTGGATCCAAATCGACGACTCCATGGATGTCTTCGCCGAGCACGGCATCGCCGGCGTCGTCGGCCTCCTCTTCAATGCCCTCTTCGCAACCCCCTCCATCATCGGCCTCGACGGCGTCAACACCGGCGTCCTCACCGGCGGCTGGCTCGTGCATAACTACCGCCAACTCTACATCCAGGTCGCCTACATCCTCGCCTGCGGCGCGTACTCCTTCTTGATGTCCGCCATCCTCGCTTACGCCATCAACGTCGTTCCCGGCTTGAAGCTCCGTGCTGATGAGGCGGCGGAGTTGCTGGGCATGGATGACGACCAGCTCGGGGAGTTTGCATACGATTACGTTGAAGTCCGCCGCGATTACCTGGCCTGGACCCCCGCCAAAGAGGGGATGAGCCAGGTTGAGGAGCGCGTCGACCCCGCGGAACGCCATGGGATTCGCGAGCACGGCGAGATGGCGAGTTTGAGCGGCGCCTCGGGGATGGGCATGGATAGCATGAGTAGGCGCGGCAGCGAAGGAGGACATCCCAACGGTGTGAGGGGGAGCGCGAGTTCGGGGGTTGGGACGCAGGGGACGCTTGTTGGAGGCAGGCTCGGGGGGGTGGAGGAGGGTGTTGCTGTTGGGGCTGGGGCGAGGCAGGGGCAGGGACAGGAGAATGAGAAGGTGGCGTTGGAGGGGAGTGAGAGTGAGAGGAGTGGGAGTCGTGAGGGAGAGGTGGAGGGCAGGAAAAGCGGGTAGATGATGCCCTTTGCCCTTCTGAGCTGAGCTCCTCTTCTGGATAGGGGGAGGGTGGTTGTACATTTCTGTGCGAGTACGGGCGTCTTCATTTTTTCAGCGGGTGTTCTTTCCATCATCGCCATCATCGCCATTTTTTCGCAATATCCCGGCATTTTATCATTTTCTTTTAATCATCGAATCGGGTTGGACAGCATGAGCAACGAATGGGCAATGGGTTTTAACGATGCACATATATCCTGGGTTTAGGTGGGGGACGGAGGGGGGCAAGAGAAGGGAGTTTGCTTTTCTGTTTTTTTGTTCAAAAGATACCAAAAGCACAGTCAGTCGCTCAAATATGTGGGAGCGAGATGAAGTGGAAGTTTGAACGAAGAAGGGGGGATAGAAATACAAAAATCAAATTAATATCGAGGTCTCATCGTCCCTAGTGCTGCCGTGAACCCCCTCTACCTGTCTCGTCTTGGACCGTGCCATGGGTAAATATGAATAGGTCAATAGGAGGTTCTATGATGATGCAGATGATGCTCGAGATGATCGGTTGAGGGATAGGGGCGTGTGACGGTAGTTCTTATAGTATATTGTATTTTATAATCTTGTGATTTACTTAAAGAAAGCCATTTCATCTTATAAGACAAGTCAGAGATCCAGACACGTGATCGAAAGTGCGTCTCTTGGCGCACATGCAGCTTTTGATATTCCCACACCGTATTTCACTGGGATGTCTCTCTCTCATGTATAGAGTTTCACGAGCTGTGCGCTCACATGTTACTATCCCCTATTTATGATAAAAAATAAATTTTAAAAATGGAAGAATACGCCTACTCACCGCTTCCGACGCCAACCTCTATCCGACTCCTCCGTATTGGTAAAAGGGATGAGGAATCCGGACTTTTCGACTGCTCACTTAAAACCGTAGACCTTGAAGATGCACCATGGTACTATGCATTCTCATATACCTGGGGAAATCCGCATGCTGAAGGGCGAAAAACACATGCCTTTACAAAGGACTTCCACGCTTTACAACCGGAATATGCACAAGATGCTAAGAAACAAATCCTCTGCAACGGGAAGCTCCTCCATATCAATAGAAATCTATATGATGCTTTTACCGACGTACCCAAGGATGCGTGGGCGAAATTCATCAATAAGAAAAACGCCCGTGGCTTTACAAGACTGCATGTCTACACACTGGCGTGCAGCCCTGATTCTATTGAGAAACTGAGGCAGTTGCTACATTCGGGCATTGAGCTGGACATCACGGATAATATTGGCGCCACGGCAATCAACTGGGCGGCGAGGATGGGCAATTTTGAGATTGTCAAGGTGCTCGTGGACGCCGGGGCACAGATCGGGATCCCGAATAACGATGGGAAGACGGCCTTAGATTACGCCCGCGACTTGAATCACGCGGAAATTATAGAGTATTTGGAGAAGACAGCTACAGAAGGTCAAGAGCCATCGTGTCCCCTGGAACCCAAGGGAGATGGCCCCGAAATTTGGGCCTGGGTCGATCAAATCTGCATCAACCAAGAGGACCTCGACGAACGATCCTCACAAGTAGGACTCATGAACCAGATCTACTCCAAATCAGAATACACCCTCATCTGGCTCGGCCGCTCCGACACCTACACCACCACCGCCATCTCCACCGTCTCCAAGCTCGCCCCCGCCATGGAGCGCTTCGTCAACAGCACCATCCGTCCCTACTCCGACAACGCCCCAGACGCCTACCTCAAGGCCGGAATACCACCCATCTCCCAGCACGAATGGGACAGTCTCGCCACGCTCTTCCAGCGGCAGTACTTCCGCCGCCTCTGGATCATCCAAGAGAACGTCCTCTCGAACATCATCCTCACCTACTGCGGCTCCATCGAGATCCCCTGGCGGGACTTCTGCGTCGCTGCGCAGCTCCTAGAGTTGAGGCAGCAGCAGATGGGCGAGCGGGTGTCGGCGAAATATGTACCCCTGGACCAGGCGGCGAGGCGTATAGAGGACAGCGTCGTGCAGTTGTGTAATTGGAAGGAGAGGTGGCAGGAGGGTGAGAAGGCGACAAGACCGAGGGAGTTGTCGGAGGAGAATCTGGTCTTTGATACGTGGCATTTTCAGGCGTCAGATCCGAGGGATAAGATTTATGGCATCTATGGGCTTCTCAATCTCGGCGGCTCGTCAGGTTCTACTATTACTACTACTACTGCCGTGGAGTTAAAAGCCGACTACTCCAAATCCGTAGACCAAGTCTACGCCGAAGCAACAAAACGCATCATCGCCCACGCCCACGAACTCCGCTTCCTCTCTACAGTAATCGACCGTTCCTCCTATCTCATCCCTTCCCTCCCCACCTGGACACCCGACTACAGCGTCCCCTTCACAACCATGCTCTGCGCCAACTCCCACAGCGCCGGCAGCCTCCCCATCCCCTCCCCCCTATTCTGCCCCTCAGAGCCATGGAACCACCTCAAGATCCGCGGTGTCAAGATCGACACCGTTATCCGCACCGGAAGCTCGACGGAGGGGCCGGGGGATCCGTGTAGTTTCTTTGACCCGTCGTGGTTGGAACTTACGCTGCTCTTGCCGGCGGTATACGGACCTACGGGACAGCCGCGCACGGAAGTCCTCTGGCGCACTCTCTGTACAGACACGGATATCCGCGGTGCTACCCCCTCACCGTCTTCTTACCGCGACGACTTCCACGATATGGTAACAAGAATGCTGGTCCGCGCCTCATGGGTAGAATTGTATCTCTCCAGCCAACATCCCCAGGACAACTACGCGCCCTCCCTCCAGAGCGCCGTGGATAGGAATCGCGAGATCTGGTCTAGTATGTTCGCCGACGTGCCCGTAGAAGACATAGAATGCGAGTACCGCGACCCGGCACACCCATTTTTCTCGCCCGCACACCAGAAACTAATCTACACCCTCCTGAAACTGCACGTCCTCTCCGTCACCGAGGCCGGGGGGCAAACAGCAGCTACGCCGAGCCTCGAACATCTGCTTAAAGCGGAGAAAGTACTGCTGGAGGAGAACGCGGATCCGATGGCTAGCCTGAATAGTAATGTGAAGGGCATTTCGGAGTTTGGCGGCACTGTGAGGCCGAAGGTGGGGAGGAGGAGGCTGTTTGTTACGGAGG
>LNAR01001878.1:0-19884 GCA_001630585.1 Pseudogymnoascus sp. BL549 | reverse complement strand
TTGTGTGTCTTGATGTGAGCTCTCCAGCCGAATCCGAGGGCGTCGACGGCGTCGAGCATGCGGGTGCAGTTTCGTTTTACTTTACTCAGGTCGAGGACTGCGGAGGGGACGGGGACATCTTTTAGAGTTGTTCCAACGTATTTCTTAACGAGTTCCTTGCGCTGCTCCTCTAGAGCTGCTAGGGATGAGGTTGCCATGGTTATGGAGGGGTAATGTTTGGTGGTTGCTTTGGGGGGCGGTGCCGTGGATTGTGAAGCTTGGGTGAGTTAGGATTGGAAGTGAGGTTATGTTTGCGCGGTAATAGGGGATATATTGGGGTGGTCGATTGTGAGTCTGATAGGTGGTTCGGGAGTTGTCTATAAGACTAATTTGTGGGTCGTGATATAATAGTTCTCATCAAGGAGGGGTAATTATAAATTGTTATATAATTTATATTTTATGAGAATAGGAGAAATTCAAAAATTCAAAACATCAACGCTTTCAAGGTAACAGCGAAATATTATTCACCTCTCAATTATTCATATTGACTTCACATAATTATATTATATCAAGCTTCTATACTAAAAAAGGTGACGGAGGCTCATGGCTACATCTAGGCAGCAATCACGTGACTTTGCGTTTCTGACTCCGCTATTGGATCGCGCTAGTGGCTGGGGTTGGCGCGATCAACCCGAGTTGGAACTTCACAACTACATCAGCAGATTCAACCATAAATGCAGCCACGCCCGCCACCACTGGCTTAAGTCGCTCTGCGCGTATTCCTACGATACCGACAAGCCAACACCCAGTCTGTGTCGACGACCAGAGTACCCTGATGAGATAGCTACACCCGAAGGCGCGACAAAGGGACAGCGTTCCTGATCTTGCGCACGCCACAACGGACTCACGGATCGATCGCGACCGCAACCATGGCGCTGGAAGACGTGGACTGGGACAAGCAGGCCGCCGAAGATGACAAGATACTGCAGCGCTTCCTTGCGAATCAGGAAAACCCGGATGATCAGGGAGCCTTGAACCTCGATAGGCCCCTTGAGGTTGGCGAGAAGGCTGATGACGCGGAGGATTTTGAGGACATCAGCGACGACGATCTACCCGACGAGGAAGAAGCCACAACGGGGGCTAGCGGCGATGTCCCAGGCCTGACGGATGATGGAGGGACCAGCCATGATACCGATGACCTATTTGGAGAACTTCGCGGTTCGTCACCTTTTGAAGGGGCCGAAGGGCGCAACGGAGTCCAGATCAAGCAGCTCGATGATTCGCAAACCACACAAAGCATAGGAAGTCGCCTAACTCTTCCTTCGTCGCTGCCGTCCCTGGATACATCCACCGAATTTCCATCTATAAGCTTCGACCAAGAACCGAAACCATCCGACGAGGCAAACCAGGACCTCTCCATCCCAGCTCCTGCGGAGACCGAGGAGGAGTTGGTGAAGCAGGCATGGCCTACATTCGAGAAGGGAGTCACCATCAACTGGAACGAATTGCTTCCGCCGAAGAAGGCACACTACATCCCGAAACAGCCTGTCAAGCCACCAAAGCCGGTCAACCCTACAAGAGTCAGCTTGGATCTCGCGCCGGAGCAGGAGAAGAGCTTTCGCGTTGCGGGTCCGTCTCATCCAAGCAAATTGCAGAGGATCCAAGAGTCGGTGGCTAAAGGGATAGTCCCGATATTGGAAGAGTCATCGGATGAAGCAACGTCTGAAGAAGGCTTCGACTGGGATACGCCACCGCCCGATGAGGAGATTGGAGGGATAAGCTGGGCGGACTTGCAAGTCATTTGCGATGATTGGGAATCGAGAATCGAGGCTTTCTCGCCCGAGGTTGAGGAGCGAGAGGCTCCTGAAGTCACCTGGGATGATGCGGACGATGAGTGGTTCAGGGACATGGAGCTGCACCCAGCTAAACGCCAGAAGACGTCAAAGTCGAAGGAGATTGACATTCTGAAGACTCCGTCCTTTGCGGTGCCGTCGTTCGATGACTTTGAGCGTGCCACGGCGCGTGTCGCTAAACGCGTCATGCTTGATCTCAACGACCCTCACCTACTAGTCGACGTGCAACAGCCAAACCAAACGAATAAGCAGTTGCGACTCGGCGGCGGTTTCAAGCGTGGCGGAAGTGGCACGGTGTCGAAGAGCTTATCTCAACGCTTCAACATCTCCAACGACGAAGCTTATGATGCTCTCAAGGAGAACCACCAGAACAAGGTCCGTGCATTGATTGGCAGCATTACAGTCGAACATAGTTTGCCGGCTTTGAAGCTCCAGTGGCCATACTACAGAGTCAAGCTTTACACCAAGGAGGCGCGTTCCTACCACCGACCGTCGTTGAAGTTTGGAAAGTTTATGAACCACACCATCAATTTCTCAAAGCCTGGCCAGCGGAAGAGGAAGCACATGAAGGGATTATCTACCCAGGAAATCTTCAAAGAGTCCAAGGATCTGTCGTTGGCAGATAACTCGACTGCCCTGCTTCTTGAGTACTCAGAGGAGCACCCCACTGTTCTGTCCAACTTCGGAATGGGCAACAGGATCATCAACTACTACCGGCGCAAAGACGCTGACGACACGACGAGGCCAAAGCACGAGATTGGCGAGACAAGTGTCCTGATGCCCGAGGATAGATCGCCGTTTGCGCAATTCGGCACTGTCGAACCTGGGGAGACTGTGCCCACGCTCCACAACGCCATGTTCCGCGCCCCTGTCTTCAAGCAGGAGACGAAGAATACGGATTTCCTAGTCATCCGAAACACGACTGGTGTACATGGAACTTCGTGGCATATTCGCAATATTGATAATATCTATGCTGTCGGACAGCAGTTGCCTTCAATGGAAATTCCTGGCCCACAGTCCAGAAAGGTTACGAATGCGTCGAAAAGCCGTATGAAGATGATTGCATTCAGAAAAATCCGCCATAGCCCTCACAATACTGTGAAGATCGATGAGATCACCTCTCACATCACGGATTCCAGCGATATGCAGAACAGGCAAAAGCTGAAGGAGTTCATCAAGTATTACAAAGATGAGAAGGTTTGGCGAGTCAAGCCAGGAGATGTTATTCCGGATGAGACCACAGTTCGCTCCTGGGTCAAGCCCGAAGACGTTTGCACTATTGACGCTATGCAAGTTGGCCTGAGACACTTGGAAGACGCAGGCTACGGTAGAGATAACCAGGGAGATGGGTCCGAAGAGGAACAAGAGGGCGATAGTTTGGAGCAGCTCCTCGCGCCTTGGAAGACCAGTAAGAATTTCTTGGACGCGGCAGCTGGAAAGGCTATGTTGCAGCTTCATGGCGAAGGCGACCCGTCTGGCTGTGGACTGGCCTTCAGTTTCATCAAGACCTCCATGAAGGGAGGATACCTAGATACCATTCAAGGTCCTCAGGCAACTACTGAGGATGCTATCGCTCGCGAGCGCAAGGCAAATGGTGGCCACAAGTACAACGTCGATAAGCAAAACGAAATATACACCCGGGCCATCAAGGGCATTTGGGAGAAGCAAAAGGCCAACCTTTCTGATACCGCGGAGCATGCTGGTAGTGAAATGGAGCTCGACCACCCACTTGAGATAGACCAGCCGTATGGAAGGAATGCTACCCCGCACTCGGCAACCACGCCAGCGAACTTCGACGACTCCGTGAGTCAAATCAGTAGGTTCAGCACAAGCAGTCACCATAGTGGCAAGGCCCACCGCATCGTCCGCACCATTCGGAACAAATGGAACCAGCTGGAAGAAGTCGAGGAAATCGTGTCGGATCCACGAGTTTGGAGGGAATACGTCAAGCGCCGCCACGCTCTGGACGCAGATGGGCATAATGTTTACGATGTTAAGCCTACAGGCGATCCAGAGTGGGACAAGAAGGAAGCTCAACGGTATGTTTCAGTCCTTCAATTTTATTTATAACACGTACTAATTGTATCTCAGTGTTCGCAAAGAACTTGCCCGTCTCGAACGCAACAAGGAGCGTCGTCATGCGCGTGAGAAGCAAAAGGGTATATTCCGTGGACCAGAAGGTACAGCAGATGCTGGCTCTCCTGGTGCTACCCCTGCTGCAGCTGACTCCGCGCCAAAGGGCACGTCGAGAAAGTGCGCCAATTGCGGACAGGCGGGGCACATTAAGACGAACAAGAAGCTGTGCCCGATGCTGAACGGGACGATGAAGACGGAGGATGGCGGGATGGACCACGGCTTTGGGGCCGTGGCTGCGCCCAGCTTTGGATCCTGAGATTATGCTGGGGGAGATGGGGGGGAGTTATAATATTGGGTGAAGGTTGATTGATACTTTCTTGCATTTCACGGAGTTTGATACCGGCGCGTTTCTTCTTCTGCATGGGTTAAAATTGTAATTTTTTTCTTCCTTTTCAGGCAGGACAGAAGGGAGTCCGGGAAATTGCATGAATTGGGCCGGATCGTTTGGGAATTTGAATCGGTTTGGCACTGGGAAGGAAGCCGGTGGATGGGAATACTTTCGGGAGGGAAAGTATGCGGGCTAGATAGACTGCCGGCACATACTTACCGATGGGAGTGTCAATCCATAATATTGTACAATTTGAGGCTTGTAATGTGCAGTCTGTATCCGCCATTGCCGTACGTACTTAGCCTAGCACGAACATAGCACTGTACCCCGTACAGTGCTGTCACTAGGGTCAAATCCCTGCCCTGTCAAAACTGTTGATCGTGTTGATCGTTAGTTGGTTATGTTGGTCGCCCAGTTAGGCTTGATTTACCCTGTGACACTTTAGCCCAGCCAGTCGTCTTTCCGCCCAGCTTCCCGCCCAGCTTTATAACCCATACTAGCAACCCTTACTCTACTGACAACCCTTGCTAACGGCCAGACTTCTGTACGGCTGTAAATAGCAATGCAATCCTTCGTTACAAGCGAAGGCGCAGTTATGGTGCCTGATCAAGAGGCTCCATATTTCCCCTTGTTGGCATAAAGTGCGGCGCATTCCCACTTGTGGCGCTTGTTGACCGATCGATTGACTGTTGACCGGCGGCTCGCATGTGTGGAGAGAATGATTATCACAATGTGTCACGGTTTTGCGACGTCGATGAGCGCAAGCTTGCTTGTTCTTGCGCTCGCGGTGCAGGGTAGGCTACCAACATCTATCGATCTTGATCTCTGGCTAATCAATCGAATTCCATAGGTATCTCCGCTGAGTTCTGCAATTTTAGGCACCTAGATAGCTCGCACACTGTCTCGAATCAAGCAGAGGTCGACGCAAGGTTTGCGGGCTGCACAGAGATTTTTGGTGAAATCTACATCGCAACCGATTATACGGGACCTTTCTACCTTCCCAACGTCACGTCCATTAGTGGTGCGATTTCCACCGAGGAAGTCTATAATGCCGGCCCGAGAACATACACGTATCCGCCCACGCCGTTACTCACCTCGATCGAAGTCCCGGATCTGAACGAAACCTCCATATTAGAGATCCGTGCCGCGCCTGGACTTAAGACCATATCGTTCCCGAGCTTAACCGTAATAAACTCTTCGTCTTTCGTCCTTGAAGGACTTCAGGACTGCTATTTGGACTTCCCGTCTCTGAAGAGCACTAGAGACATGACAATCACTGGAAACATGACAAAGTACTGTTTTATTTCCGACGCGGCGACCGTAACGTATGGCTTCTAACACGGTACCTTTTAGAATGAACTTCCCTGCTCTCGCCAATACAGGCGAATTAAGAGTAACTAGGAGTCCCGCTGGGGAGCTTGGTAGCTCCTTTCTTCTGGACGAGGACTACATGCTCGTTGATCGTGTCGACCAAATCCCCATGGATATCAGCTTCCCTGCGCTACAAATAGCCAAAAATATTTTCTTTGAAGGAAATATCTCAAGGTAAGATCAAGAATGCCAATGAAAACCTCTGAAATGCAGTGCTGACCGGAGCGATAGCCTGTCCTTGCCACGGCTATCAGCAATAGGGGATGAGGGGCAGCATTATAACCGATTCTTAAGAATATGCACATACGGAAATCCACTTAATATCAGCCTGCCGAGTCTGTCGGACGTCAAACAACTTCTATTCGCGGGAACAATCGGATCGTAAGTAGTAGACTAAGTAACTATCATTTCATCTATTAATCTTTACTAGCCTTTCTTACCCTTCAGTCCACAGCATCGAAAGATTTGAACTCAACACCTCTACCCCACTAAATGTCACCCTGGAGCCCATCAATTCAATATCCGATGGTAGAAACGGATACCTAAGGTTAGAGGGTAACTTCACCGCGTAAGTAACTCCCACCCCCTTGGCCATACCCGCCGCTCACATAACCCAGAGTCTCCATGACCTCCATTCAAAAACTCGCCACCGTCACTCTTTTTAGTTCCTCCAGCGAGTTCCGATGCTCCTCCATCACTGCAGATTTAGAACGCATATTGGGCGAAGGCACCAGGTACGTATGCAAAGACCCACCTCCCAAAAGCAAGCTGCCCCTGATCCTGGGACTCTCGATCGGACTCGGCTTCCCCTTCGCTTTGGCGTTGGCATACGGCGTGTACCGTTGCTATGCGAAGTTTTACGACCCCGATAGTTTTGCAGTGAAGCCTGTGGAAACCCTGCCAGAGTACGAGCTGGGTGTTCCGCCGACATACGCTACTGATGGGCCGCCTACGTACGATGCTTCGGAGGAGGCGAGGGCGAGCGACCGTGGAGCTGGGGGTGTGGCAGGTGCTGGTACGGGAGGTACGAGGAATGTAAATGTAGACGGTGTGAGCGAGAGGAGTGTGGATGAGGCGACAAGCGCTCGCGTGGGAGATGGAAGTAGTGCACTCCAGGAGGGGGCTTCGGGGAGACGACTTGTATAAACCGTGATTTGCGTGCTGTTGCATATTGATACCACATAATATCTAATTTACTGTATTCACAATAGAAGAAGAACCATGGAAATAGACATTTACGCCATGTCTATGAGATTCTTGGCTTGTTGGGGTAGTGTCTGGATGGGCCCCTTCTCGCTGTTTCCTTTTTGTCGTTGAAGTTATTCTTGTTGTCGTGCAGTTCCCGTCGTCGTTGGGGCCCCTGTCACTGCATCGATAGATTTATTTCCTTGCAAAGGGAATCGCATGAATATGAACGATTTAACGGATACTGGATCTTTGGTTTGGCCTCAGCGTTGCCAGCTTTCTTCATTTTCTGTTGGCATTGTCTTCGTGCCAAACAGAATCTACGAACACGTTTCAACCCTTCTCTATTTATCTCAGTCAATGCATATCCCAGCAATGGCATTCCATCTGAACCTTCACTGAAGGCAGGCATCGGAAGATCGCAAATTCGAACAAAATTAGGGAGACCCTCTTCTCACCCCCTCTACCCCCCAATTCCCTCATACCCGTCTGACCCCCTCGTCAGAATCGCCACAGTCACCGCAGCCTCACCAATCCCTATAAGTCCCCACCTCCGAACGGTATATACCAACCTAGGAGCCTGCAAATTCCGTTCGAAAATTCCAGTCGACCGGCTGTTCATGTTCCTGTCCTAGGGGTTGGTGGTTGAGTGAGCATGGTAGAAGCATGGAGGGGGGGTTGATGCCGTATTGGAAAGAGGGTGTGAGTAAAGGTGGCGGTGGGGAGAATGTGTTGCTGTCGTTTGGGGGGTCTCACTAGTAGGTTTGTTGTCGTTGTGGTGTTGTTACCGGGGCGGAGCTGTTGTCGATAAAGCCCATACCGATTGTAGGATTGTTATTGAGTAAAAAGCGGTCTCTATAAACCAAGCCGAGACTGGAATATCTTCTGAACACAGCAGTTTGTTTCTTCCTCCATCTGGCCTTTTCTTCATATAGTGCTCAGTGATATCTTTGAGGATCCAACGAACTTTAGGACTTCTCTATGTAATATGGTGTAGGAGATCAGCCGAAGTCTGTATAACTCTGTCCCCTTTCCTCATCGTAGCGTGGGCTAATTGCAACCTAGTGAAGCCCTGGGCGCGTAGCGCACTGATGGTAGCCGCAGTGTCATCAGGTCGGTTTCCTCGTACTTTTGTGTGCCTCGTTGCACTAGATTAAAACAATCGAGTTCTTATTTGACATGAGTAGATATGGGCTATGGCTGCGACAACACAATGCTGGTCTCATAATCAGATGTGAATGTAGAATACATGGTATATTAACCTATATAAAAACGACAGTGGAAGATAGATTCCTAACAGAACTCGCTCGCTGAACAAACAAACCTCACGACTGACTCACGCTCACGCTCAAATCCTTCTTCTCCGTCGGCGTATCAGATCCACTACTCTTCTCATCTTCTACAATATTAACCCCGTGTGCATGATGCTTACTCGGGTGCTGCTTGCCCGTCGCATCCAAATACAGCGCCTTGAACGTATGCGCCATACTATGCCTCCCCTCCCAGAGCGGGAATATCCCAACGCAGAACAGCGAGCAAAAGATCCAGATGATTCCCACGACCACCCATCCAGTGAAGAACTGCTTACTGAAGACGTAGGATGAGCCGTACATGGGTAAGGGGAAGAGGACGAGGAAACCGAGCGTCATGGAGACGGTGGTTACCTTCGCGACCTTGGAAGCACGGAGGAGCACGCGCTGTTCTTCGGCGAGCTGCTCTTCGCTGATGACGGCTTCTCCAGGGACGAGTTCGAGATCCACACCCGAAGCCTCGGCGATCTCGTGGTCGTCGCTCCGTCTGATCTCGCCCATGGACACCCAATCGTAGTTATCTGCGCCGAGACCAAAGGTGAGGACCGGGATGAATATGATGGGGGAGAGGAGGGCCACGACGTTTCCAGCCAGCATGGGGTAGTTGGAGCCAAGGGTCTCGACGGTGAGCTCGCCGAACATCTTTTGGCATGTAACGAGCCAGGCAATCAATGCGCAGACTAGTCCAAGAGGAGGAGACAGCATGGCAGCCCATTTGTTCTGCTTGCTCCACAACAGAGTGAGGGTGGCCGGGAGGACGGCGGCCGAGATGATCACACCCATCATGAGGTAGAGGAAGCCCATTGAGATACCGGCGTAGTAAAGACCCGTCGAGAATGCGGCCATGACAAGACCAAAGCAGGCAACCATGACGTGGGACATGTAAATGAGACTGCGGCTGGAAGCACCAGGCTTGATATAGGTCTGGTAGATATCGTACGTGAAAATAGTCGAGACTGCAATGAGTTCGGCAGAGGTTGCGGACGTGACGGCCATGAAAATGAGAAGCAGGGCGCATACTGCTCCACCACTGCCCAAGAGCGCCACGGCAGCATAAGGGAGAACGAGGCCGGCGGAGACATCAGCCGCCGACATGCGCTCGGGGAAGGTTGGGAAGACGGAATGGTTCTCGAGTGCGAGTGCCGAGAGACCCATTGTTGTAGCGCAGAGCCATGGAATAGCAAACCAAGACAAGCCGCCCATAATATATCCGGGTAAGGCAGAGACTGGTGAAGCTGCAATACCTCTGTTGTAGTACACGTTATCCAAAAACACGGTTCCAAAGTTTCCGATGATGTTGATAACGAAGAAGATGGCGCCTTCCTTGGACCTCATAGTCAGGTAGCTGCCCCCTGCGTTCCCCTCAACTGGGTGACGCTCTGTGGCAGCAACAAGGGCATCGAAAACTGCGCCTGGAGAGCCGATAATGTGGTTGGTTGCATATGCTGTAAATGCAAAAATTATAATAATAATCAGAAGCATGACAGTATGAACGTAGTCTGTTAAGAACGTAGCTTTCATGCCACCGAACATGGTGTAGACGATGACTCCAAGTGGGAGCAGGAAACATGCGGCTGGAGTCGAAATACCTGTTAATGCTGTGAATGCTGAAGATCCACCGGTCAGGAGCATGGCTGTAACCAAGATGTTTGTGAAGAGGCCGAAAGTAACGAACACTAAATGTGTAGTCATGCCATAACGCGCCTTGATAACTTCCAGGAAGGTCTTCCAGATAATTAGTACGCTGATATGCAGTAGAATGTCAAATACTCACATGAGCATTGGGAGAACGACGCTTCAACTCAATAGCAAGAGTAGCGAATAGGATAATCTGCACTGTTGCGCCGGCGGCGTACCAGAATGGGCCGGAGACTCCGTACTTGTATGCCATACTGGAGCTCTGGAGTAACGTCGCAGCCCATGTCCAACTCGATACAACCGCGGAAGCTACCAACCCCGACTTCACTGTCCTCCCGGCCGTGCTGAACATTTCGGAAGTTTGAACTTCATGGTTGTAGCGCTTGAGGATCCACGTCACAAGCACCATTCCAAGAGCGAATAAGGAACCGAGACCTAGAAACCGCTGGCATTAGAGTGTGATAAACTTTAGAGAGGCATCATTGAGCCTTACCGAGAATAATTCCATAGCCCCATGCTTGACCCAATGGGTGAGGGACGGAAATGTGGTTTGCGTCCATCTCGAGCTTCAAATGAGAATTGGAAGACAGCGAGGTGTGATTTCAAAGTTGTCAAGACAGAGAATAGAAATAAAACTTAAGACACCAGCAGGGTTGGGAGAGATATATATGAACGAGAAACCCACATGTTGTCAAATGAAACTGTCCAATGAAACTTGCGCAAGTCATAGCTATTGAGAGCTACGACGATAAGCTCTAGTGCACCCCAGAAAGAAAGAAGATAGTCAAGCCCAACACATGGCATAGCCATGAGCCAATGGGGCCGGCATCGGCGATGATATTGGCAAGGATGGCATGGCCGATAGGAATAAGGGACTGAAGCCCGGGAGTCGCTTCAGCTAAGCATCTGTCCGTCAGGATGAAGTAAGATACAACAGGAAAGGGCTCTGAGAAGCATATATCGGGTGGTACCGTATTGCCATACCGGCCAACTCCGGGATAAGCCAAAGCGCGGGCATGATATTTGTGACCACAGGCATTGGTAGGGTTCAAAAAGTCGATGACATGCGAAAATCAAGATGGGCGCACTGGAGGCGTTGATAAATGATAAGGAGTTCCAGAGATAGTTAACTTTTGGCCGGGGTGCTGCTTACGTATGCACGGACGTGCAATGATAAGAGACGCCCCCTGAACCCCCACATGGACAACCCATGGTTGAGATAAGGATCGGGAGCTAGAAAACAGAAGCTCTTATCAACGAAGCACATTGCCGTCCGGCAGGTGGAGATATGGCAGGGTTGCGCATTGTTGATTGAGAGCTCTAGGGTCGGAGGAGCACGGGAGATTGTTTTGTAGATGCACGATTAGGATGGGGTACATATATCGGTTTCACCCCCATACTGCATGTATGTAGAAGCCGAGCGCATGGAGACCATGAGGATAGTGATGAACCCCACGGGGAATAAGAAAGTCAGATATTATTAGAATACACCGCGTGGCACACACGGGAAGAAACTGCTAAGGCACAGCGCACACCCAGCTCCCACCATGAGCCTGGGTGACGGCGACATTGGTATTGTCTTGTCCCCTCAGAAAAACCAACAGCCATCTTGGCCCTATGGTATCCCAACCCAAACGCCGTATTTGAATTGCCCATTCTCACAAACGCATATCTTGGTCACCCGGTGCCATGAATACATCTCGATTGCCAAGTTCCTGTTTATCCGTACGTCATGTTCGACTTTGCACCGGGCTGTTGTTGTCCTTGTGGTGGTCCCCATCCAGGCTGCTGGTTATTTGGACCAGGTCCTCCAGGGTGGCCTTGTGGCTGCATCTCGTTGCCCGCGCCTCTCTCCTGTGATTTGACGTCTTGTCGGTTACTATTAGGACAAAGGTCAGCCAATATTCTCGTGTATCCAATGTCGTGACAAACTCAGGGGGGACGTACTCTAGAGGTTGCGCAAAGCCGCAGATCCGACAGACGACATCCTTGTAGGAGTGTGTAGAGAGTGGGAGGATGGGCACGAAGCAGAATGTGAACCAATTCCATCTCTTCATCACATGCGCCGAGTGATTTCCCTATTGCGATCGCACCGGTTAGCAACGCCCTGTACTGTATTATGGGATCGCCCTGCCAGTATCTCTAGATCCTAGGCTCAAGCGGTTTGAGTTTGAACTTACACAGTTGTGGCATTGGCAGGTAACGCCCTCATAACCTTTCAATTCGTTCGCGAACTCATGCTCGCCGCAAGTGAAGACGATACCTGGGAGGTGTTAACATTCTCTCTCATGTCGTGTCGCAATAGCTCTACCTACACATGGTGAGGGTTTAGTAGTAATAATTATATCGTATTCAGAATTTCCAACGGCGCAGAGTGATGTTGTGGTTAAAAGAGGTTCAAAAGGTCCCCTTGTCAATCTATAGTTTCACCTTGGCTATGCTGCGCCGAGCATGCACACGTCAACGGCTACACACGTGACGTCACAGCGGCGGTGGCGTCTATTAGCGTTGTTTTACCCGCAGCCGAGGCGAAGGCGGGGCACGCGGCCGCAGAGTCACAAAATATATTTTGCAAGAGCTCGCGAAGCTCTCTTCTCTTTTCTTTTCTCTCCAGCGTCGTCCCCCTCAACGTTGCGTTTCTATGCTACAAACAGATACCTGCGCAAGCTCCGTGTCAGATCCATTGGATCAAATCTTTATTTGCATATGAGAAATTCGGAGTAATCTTCAAAACACCTCACTCCCTTCTTCGGAAGGTGCATAGGTCTGCCGGTAACGGCCTGGCGTGTTTCACGTCTGCAATTGGCATCAGAAAAGCAGGGCGGGCCCTTGCCTTGTATATCTTGAAAGAGAGAAGAGGGCGCGTGGTTCGTTCCTATGGGAGGGCTATTGCGAAGATCGTGTATGTCAGATGAACCTCCGAATCCCTACCTGATCCCTGACCCGAGAGGGGAGGGGTGATGGCGGGGTTCGGTGACTATAGAGACATGACACTTAAGTACAATACGCAACGTGCTGGTTCTATGGCGACTTGTCGCTGTAAAGCTGGTACAATTCGATTCTGATTACTCTGTTGGGGACGACGCTCCACAATTTTTTTCCAGGTATGTGGGACTGTATTCACAGAGGTATGGGATACTACTAATATTTATTGCAAATTTGAATTTAGTATGACCCCGCTATCGAAGTTATTGTATCAATGGCTCCTTCACCAGTTCTGATCAGCATCTTCCGAAGCGTCTGCCTGTGGTCCATCATTACTACCAAACCCGTCTTGATCGTCATCCTGAGATTTCTGGGGATCAACGAGCGATTTCAATTGCCCTAGCTCCTTCACCAGCTCAGAGCAATATTGCCTGGAGCGGTATACTTTGCCCAAAAGACACCGAATCCCTTCGCCGGAAGTCGCGATCTTGTCCTGAAGCAACTTTGCTGAGTCGACGGTCGTTTCGTCCTTTCTCGATTTTGGGACTGGAATCACGGCGGTGGCTGCCTTTTGCAAATATATGTCCAATTTTGTCGCCTGGATTCGAAACTTCTGACACGGTTTTCGTAGTTGGTCCTCCAACTCGTTGACCTCTTCTTCGCTTTTGATGGAGTCTCGTCGGGACGGTGGAACCCCGATACGGCGAGACCACAGCTCCCTCAGGATGCCATCGTCTGCATATCTTTTAATAGAAGTGACCTCGTTGTCGAACTCCTGTTGGAAGTTCTGATAGAATTGCTCAGCTTGCTCCAGCTGTTGGAATAACTTGGCGCATGCACTGTCAAAGTTGGCCGTATGATCCTTGTGGGGTTTCTCTCGCTCAACATGAGAGTCACGTCTGGGGCGTTGGCGATTGCCATGGCGTGGACCGGTCGGCGGCCGAGGGTCGTGAAATCCATCCCATTCGTAAAACGGATACCCAGGTGGAGGCGGGTACTCTGAAGGGTTGGGGAACCTCGGATAGCCCACGTTCATGTACATTCGTCGTCCGTCGTCTGGTCTTCTCGGCTCTCCGATCGTTAGATCAGAGAAGAATTCCCTTTCTCTGTCTCGTCCCCTCGTAGCCGTCACCGCACGGCGGTCGGGAGCGATAAAACCTCTCCACATCATGGGAGGCAGGTAGGTGTGCCGGCTTACGTGGCTCCTCCTTCGTTGAGGAGGGCTCTGCGGAATCCATCGAGAGGAGGACATTGTTGTGGTGATGCCCAACTTGTTGCTATGTTTCTGTATGGCTCTGCATTTATACATGTATTCCTGGAAGCAGATAGACGGTGAGTTTGCTATGCAAGCACCCTGATTCTAGAGCAAGCCACCCTTGCCGATGCTTTTGGAATCTGTTCGATTATTCATTGAGGGGTTCTTTTTACTATTCTCTTTTTCTATGCACTTGATTTATATTCTCCCTGGAATTTATTAACAATAGTTTATATTCAACTCTCTACACCAGTTATATCACAAATAGTGCAACAAAATAATAAATAAAATATAAAGCACCTTACATCTCAATTCTACCATTTACCTTTATCAACCCGTGTAACCTAACAAAATCCCCACAATCCCGTGATATAAACCAATATAATTCCGAGTTGCTGTGCATTTGTTCTCCATACCATACCATACCCCAACGCATCTCGTGCATCGGGCCGCAAAGCTTCCACGTCATGCCTGCCAACACCATCATAGGGGTCCACTACACCCGTTACTAATACCCCGCTACAGCGTGGTAGACCATTATATAACAACCCGCGCATCCCTACCTCTAACCTCATTTACCAAAGTCTCAAAATATAGTCATGTTCGGCTTAAACCCCTCTTTCCCTCCCAAGTCCCTCGTCCCTCTTGTCGAGGAGGTCGCAGAGCTCCTCCGGGGCCGCCATGAAACTGTTTCCGTGGCTGAGACGGTACGTGCATCTTTTATACTATCGTAACTCCCCCCATCTAGCCTCTCTCTCATGTGACTTATGTTTCTCATTTGATTCTGCGTATCTTCCGTGGGTTAAGCAGCCACCCGTGCTTTTCGACGGTCATGTGGTCCGCAAGTACTCTGTCCCGTCTGCATTATTTATCTCTGCGAGGTTTCGGAAGTTTAGGTATGCAGAGGTACTGATGCATCGTGCAGGCTGCCGGGGGGATAATATCGGCTGCATTGCTGAGCACGCCGGGAGCGAGCAAGTTTTACAAAGGGGGATTGACGGTATGTGTGCTCCGCTCCATGTTTGATTTCCGAGGAAAGATGCAGACGCGCAGATGAGGGGTATGTAGACGATAAATGCTGATACTGCAGAAGCTGTATACGCTCCCTTCACGAGTGCAATTTGGTAAGTCCGGTGACCCTGTTTCTTACATTCCATGTTGATACATCAATGCGTTGGATACGCTGTAGACCAGCAATACTAACAGCCTCCAGCCGGCTGGACAGAAGAGGACACCAAATCCTACTCTGGCCCAACCCTCGGCGTTGTCTCCAAACTTGCAGAAAACGTTCGACCAAAACTGGATAGTACATACACTGTTTGCGAATCCGGCACCGCGGGGCCGACGGGGGGATCGACTAGGAATAGAACTCCGTAAGTTGCTTGTCCTCTCACCCTCATAGCTGCTGTGTCTGTTATGAAGGCAGAGAGTATCAATTTGGCGGAGGTGATGTAGATAGTAGAAGAGAGAGACTAATGACGAACAGCGGATACGTAGCCCTCGCCGTCGCAACCCCAGAAGGAACGTTTACGCGGGAAGTAGAGACTGGATCCGCGGACAGGGCAGAGAATATGGTGAACTTCGCAGTGGAGGCACTAAAGCTGCTGATTGATGTTATTAAAGGGGAATGGGATGTAAAAGCCTCAGGAAGGGAGGGACAGGCTGTGAACTGGAACCTGTAGATACGATGGTAGCGTGATTATTGGAATTTCACATAAAGGGGCTTCGTATAATGCGGGAATGTGAAAGGTTGAATTTGTTCCTAATGAATGGGATGATTATCCCCAACAACCTCGTGCTCAACGCCAAATCCCCAATACTCCAATCGCCAGCTCGACATCCAGCCACTAACAATACAACGACCCATGCAACCGTCCAACCACGCTTAATAATTATACACGCCGCCCCTGCCGCTTATGCCGCCCCGCTCTGTATGCCGCCCCGCTCGGTCAGCGAATAAAACGCATAAAGAAAACTCCACGGCAACCATATATACCAGATCAAGCGTCTACCCTTCAATCAAACAGGCCCGGTGGTCTAGCGGTTAAGACATCCGTCGCTCAATTGATCAACCGGCTTCTTGGATATCTCAGGCTCGACCTTGGGTGTTCGGGCTTGCGGTTGATTGAGAAATGACGGATAACTCCAGTTCGACTCTGGACCAGGCTACTTTTTTTGTTGATTTTTTTTGATTTTTGTTGCACGCCGAACAGTGTCAAGACCGAGGAGGAGGAGTTCGTCCTGGGGTATCTAAATGGCGAGGGTGTCCGTTCAACTTTCGCCTGGGGGGCGACTCCCCCTTTTTTTTGGCCGACCCTTTCTCGGCGGGGGTACTCGCTCGCTCACAACTCCCTAAACGTCGTCTGGATATAAGGCATCCCACACAATTGCTGCAAATCATCATCCGTCAACTTCTCTCTTATCCTTGTCAAATTATTGTTCCCACCACCATACACCCCAATCCTCGACAGTCCACACACACCAGGTACGTTGGTATTACGTCCACTCTGCAGCATCCCGAAGCGCAGCACGACTTCCGAGACGGTGACCACGATACTGACGGCGATTAGGATGATGATGATCCATGTGATGTTGCTCATCTTGGTGTCGGAGATGGAGTCGGTGAGGATCTCGGCGAGCTCGAGGAAGACGCGGCAGCGCTCGTTGAGGACCTTGATGCGAGGTGTGATCTCGAGATACTCTCGGACAGCGAAGTAGAGGGGGTGGAGCGTGGGCTCGGAGTCCCAGAAGAAGTTGGGGACGTCGAGGATGTTGGATGCTATACACACGTTAGTAACTATTCCATATCTGGAGGTGCATGGCAGGATAACACTTACAAAGATTCACGTCAACACGACTCTTGAACAATCGCCCAAGGATCTTGACAACCTCCGGACGCGACATTCCCAGTTCTCCCGTCAGAGCAAGCCGCTTCGGGACATGCTGCGCATCCAGCATCGTCTGTGACATCTTCTCCTCAAAAAAGCTCAACTTCGTACTCTGCGCAATCGCATGGCTCATCGCCAATTTAATCATATGATCGCCACTACGCAGCGTTATCATATCATTAAACACCCTCGGCCGATCCACAAACGAGCTATACTCAAAGTGCAGCTCCTCGGTCTCGAAATCCGCCTCGTCCTGCGGCCGCGAGATGATCGACTGCCCCGTCTCCATCTCCGTGAAGGTGAAATCGGCCAGCGTGTCCTTCTCTTGGCTCTCGGTGAAGTTCCAGAAGACGACGACGCCGTAGGAGAAGACGAACATCTCGGCGAAGGTGGTGGCGTCGGGGGCGAGGCGGTTCGGGCTGTCGCCTCTCTTACCCTGCGCTGCGACTCGTTCCTCCTCCCTACCACGCCTCTCATCGTCCTCTCGCCTCAGTCTATCCTCCTCGCTCTCGCCCGCTGGACTCTCCTCCCCACCACGCACACCATACACATCCGTGTCCTCAAAATAGCCCTCGTGATACACCCTCGCCTCGCTCCTCTCAATCTCCTCATCCAGCACCGCCTTCCCACCCGGATGCTTCAGGATCGGACTACTCCTCAACCGATACCCCTCATTCCCCGGGAGCAGCGGTAGATGATACACCGTATACAGGCAATCATCATACAACTTCGTCTTCGCGCCATGCTGCTCCTTCACAAACGTCGCTGTCGCAGCCATCTTGAATCCCTGCGCCGTGCAATACGCCGTACACCTCGCCACCTTCTCCGTCCGTTTCGCCTTGGGCAGGCGCTCCGCATAACTCTTCCCCCTCAACGCCCCCTTCCTCTTCAGCTCATCCAACTCCTCATTCCGCAACGGCCTCCCCTCATCCTCACTCTCCCCCACATACCCCCGTCGGAACGTCCCATCCTCAACCCCCTCCTCAATCTCCTTCCCCTCCTCAAGCTCAGGAATCAACACAAGCTTCTCGCTAACCTTTGTCGTCCGCCCAGGGATATTAACCTGCGACGTCCTCGTCCCAGGCGAAACATTCGAAGCCGACACACTACGCTGCACGCCTGGCCTTGCAATCCTCGCCGAGGGAGGCAAGCGCGCCTGCCCAGATGGTATCTCGGAGGAATTCTGCAACACGTTGTCGACGGAGATATAGCGGGTCGGCATGCGGTTGCGGGCTGTGGTCGCAGCAGACCCCGTAGGCCGCGCCGGTTGGCGGGGCGGTGGAAGGCGTTCGCGGGAATCGGTGACCTGGGTTGAGAGTTAGAGGAGGGCGTTTTGTATGGGGCGCGGGGAGGACGGTATGCGTGCTTGCTCTTGAGCACTGCATAAGAGGGGACTGAAACACGTACCAGGACCGAGGGCCCACGTTTTCCAGGCGGTGCCGACATGGCTTTGTGTGTTCTTTATTACCAATTCAAGGATATCACAAGCGTCTCTAGTATAAAAACCCAGGTACCCAAATCACAGTATCGCAGTGGACAAATCCGTTCGTTGGTTCCGTCGTTGGGTGATTTCTTAGTCCCTTATCCCCCAAGCTTTATTCTCGCTCGGGCCCAAGACGTCATGGTCTGTCTTTCCCGCGCCAAAATCGCGCGGAATGCCGTAGCCTCGTCCTCTTTCTCCGCCTCGCCTAAACGCTGCCCCGCCAAAAATTATATTTCTATCTACTCGGCGCCAGCCTTCCCATCTAAACTCTAGAAACCAACGAACGACGCAAAACACGCAAAGCGACTTTTGCGAAAGCGCGGCCTGGGCAATCATCGGAGAGTCGTCGCTGGAGCTATTGCGCAGATCAGATTCAACCCGCACGCACCTACCAATTCCCAGCAGCGTCCCCACGCCACACCACCACCACCCACCTCCCACCCCCCCAAAGCCTCAAACATGGCCTCGCCCCCGCCCTCCGCGCACGACGCGAAAATCGAAATCATCAAAAACCAAGTATACGAACAATGTCTGGACGAAGAGCCCGACACCGTGTTCCGGCAGCAGGACATCCTCGACATGGGAGTCATCCCCGACAGCGACGCGGCGCTGCTGCTGGCCGTGACGCAACGGCTCGTGGACGAGAAGCTGTTTAAGATGGTGAGGGATGGGCAGTTGGGGTGGATGTATCGGCCGCTTGAGGATGCTATTAAGTGAGTCGCCTCTCTCCCTCTCCGCCGGTGTCCCGGGGCGCTGGCAAAGTCCCCAGGTGAAGCTGTGAACAAGTGACTGACAGACACACAGATACCGCGGCTTAACCCACGAACAAGAAATGGTCTACTCCCTCATCGACGAATCCCATACCGAAGGCATCTGGTCCAAGACCATCAAGAACAAAACCGCCCTCCACGAATCCCTCATGCGCTCCGCCCTCAAAGCCCTCGAGACAAAACGCCTCATCTCAGACATGAAGTCCGTCGAGCACCCGACGCGGAAAATGTACATCAAATCTACTCTCCGCCCGTCCGAGAAAGCCACGGGAGGGGCCTGGTACACGGATAACGAACTCGACGAGGCGTTTATCGAGGGGCTGACGGGCGTGCTGTACAAGTATATCGAGGCGCGCTCATTTTACCGGTCAACCTCGCGGAGGCCATTGAAGCGCATCGCGGGACGTCCGGCCCCGAAGCCCAGCGCGGGGACAACAGACACGATCACGCTGCTCCCCCTCCCGCCGACCTACCGCGGCTACCCCTCCCTAGCCGAACTAACACTCTTCATCGAGTCCTCGCCCATCACCAGCACGACCCTCTCCGCCGACGACATCTCCGCCCTGCTGGACGTGCTCATCTACGACCGGCGCATCGAGCAAGTCGTCGCGGGACCCGAGGGCGTGGCGTTCAAGGCGGTGCGCAGGGCGATTGTGGGCGATGAGAGCGTGGAGAGGGGGAATGGCGTTACGGAGGCGCCGTGTGGGCGGTGTCCGGTGTTTGAGCTTTGTGAGGAGGGGGGGCCGGTGAGCGCGAGCAGTTG
>LNAR01001877.1:0-19785 GCA_001630585.1 Pseudogymnoascus sp. BL549 | reverse complement strand
TTCCAAGGTGGAGGTTCGTGTTCGATTCACGGCAGTTGCAAATTCGCAAGGATCACATTCAATTTTTTGTGTTTCCATGATAGTTATATTTTTTTTGATTTATTTATATTTATACGAAAGCTATGTTGCGCCGAATATCAGCGGACCGTCAGTATACGTATTTTACAGTAGTTCTGTAAATATATCTCTCAGCGAAGTAGAAAGCCAGTGCTTCACCCGGATTCGAGCCTGGGAAGATTTTCAAATATATTAATTATTATTAGCACTTTATTTCCATATAGTGAACTTATTTATTTATTTTATATATCGCATACTAAGTTTCCTGCATGCTGGCTCGCTGGGGTTTAGCGCACCCACAAAGTATTCTTTGATACATCTACAGTACAGTACAATGTCTTCTTAGATTAGCGCATGCTTCAGCGTCCGAAGCACCACTGTTGCTTGTTTAGATCCCGCATCGGTCTAGCCCGAAGCTGTTTGCCCTCGATAAGTTCTCAACTAACAAGTTCACAGTGACAGTACGAGTAGCAATCGATTCTAGAGAGGGATTTAGGTGTATATATGAACATATACCTAGAAAATGGCAATTAAAGCACTAGCAGAGTAATTGCAATAAGGACAGGGCTAGTTCACTCCCTGTTGAAGAAAACTTGCTTATATAATATACAAGCTGATGTATCTATTAATAGTTGATACGATATAGTTAGGCGCCCAACTCACCTTACCCATCCTCATATCTTCCTCCTGGCATATTTTGCACAGCACTATGGCAGATAATCGGAATAGAAATCTTCGGCGCCTAGCGAAGACTTATGGAATCACTTTTAGATCACCTTCATACGACTGGCCAGCAGCACACAGCTCGACGTTTCAGAACATCAAGAAACTCGGGAGTCAGAATTTCGATAGCTACTCTGAGAGCGTTAGCATTCGCTCACACGACGAGCCATGGACTGAAGAAACCAAAACTCGAGCAGAGTCGTTAGCAAAGCGTGCCTCCCGCTTGTTTGGTCAAGAGCGAAATGAAGCAGGCTGGCGGTTCGGTCTAGAAAATGTCATTCTGCGAAGATTCAGCGTTGAAGTTGCATGGTGAGATACATTTAGTCAGTAGTAGATATGGTGTCTAATTTATGTTGCAGCTCAAAATGCCGAGCTCGAGTCTGGCGCTCCGAGATCGAGGCTATATCGGATGAATCTAGTGACATAACTCAAACCCAAGAACAACGGAAGAGGGATCGACAACGCTGCCAATGTCCACCAGAGACCCGACCTCAAGATTAGTTGGTTATCCCAAGGTCTACTATCTATTCGAATATACTGATTTTTAACGGCATGTAGCTATGAAATAGGCACGAATCCAATCTTCGACGATCGAGCACAAGCGCCGATAATACATGATTACACAGTACAGTCTGAGCTTCCTAGACAGGAGCCAGACCGTATATACGGCCTACAAGCAACAAGAAACTTTGAAGATCTTCTGTCACGATCTATACCGTCGACAACTGCTGGATCCGCGCCTACTACTGTCGGAGATTTAGTTAGAAGTAGCCCATTTAAGTCTGCATCCGACCCACTTCTGTTTCCTTTTTTGGTTCTTGAGGCAAAGTCAGAATCTAGTTCAAATGGGTTTGACGACATCCAAGTACAGACAGCCTTTCCAATTCGGGCACTATTGAAGCTACAAGAAGATTTACAGCTACAAGCTGGTGCTGAGTCGCATTCTTACCCACTAGTTTGGTTTCTTGCTAGTAGGGGTGATGCATGGCAAGTATATGGCTGCCATGTAATAAGAGGCGCAGACGGAGCACCAACTAAATTTGTAAGTAATGAGATTACTTCGAATGTATGCTAGGATTCTTTTTTAGTAACTAACTTATAAATAGGATATAAACTTATTGTGGAATGGGTCAATTAGATTTAAGGATAACGCTCTACAACTCATCCTTATCGTTGATTATATTATGGATTGGGCGAGAGATATCTATCGCCCATCTATCTTAAGACAACTAAAGTCTATCGGAACTGGCAAAGCATACGATGAAGTCAGCTTAGCAACTGATAGTGATATTTTTTCCATGCGGAGAAACATCTCAAATTGGATTCCAGCCCCGCCAAGCACAGTCAATGGACTAGAGAATGATGTGGATCAAAGTAGTCCTGTCATAGTACTTGAACAACAAGACTTTATTCCCTTCAATATTCCGAATACAAAGCTTGGTTTGATCCGGACTTCCTTGATTACAGAATTCCGTTTCTTTACATTGCACATTACGGAGAACAATGTAACAAGCCTTCTTCAGCTTGCTACAGGACGTAATGAAATCGAAGATAATGCTACGAAGGTTGCTAGAGAGCTTATCAATTTTATCACAAGATGGGATGAGATGCTCCTGCTTACAACTGTGGATCTTAATGAGCTTGAACAAACGTGGACAGGGGAACGGTCTGCTGATAATACACCGGATTCATCCCCAGAAAATTTTTACGTGCTCTTAGAGTACGCCTGCTTCATTAGCTCGTCCTGGGAGATTACGAAAGAGATCAGCTGCTTGGCAATATCAGAGTCCGCCTTTGAGATTTTGATGTCATACGCCAAATTTAAAAGAAAGCATCAGGGAGCTAAGCGTCTGCTAAATTCTCTCCGTTCATGTTCAAGGGACGTTTTTCGCGAATGTGTTGAATGTCTCCGATCTGGCTCGCCGTGGCAGGTGCTCATGTCAGCAATTTATTGCACGCTAGTGTCTCTTTACCCTGTACCAGAAAGGCAACGCAAAGAATTCACACCACCAGTTGATCATTTGCACTTTGGCCCCTTAAGCCGTCGTCGTATTAAGCCTTTTATACACAAATACCTATATATCGGAGAAGCAAAGCTTACAATGGCAGACCGTCAAGCGACTAGGTGGAAGGCTCATAGGCGATTGAATCAATCAAACCGAAGCATTGTAGACTTGTCATTCCGACGAGTTTCTAAAAAGAAAGTCTATAACTGCAATGAAGCTCACGATATGGACAAATGTGGTAGATGCCGCGAAAGTAGCGAAAATGGTCTATCCCAAACAGGCCTCCATACCATAAAACCTCTTGTTGTTTCAACCTATGGCTCGATATTGGTAGAATCACAGGAGTTTCAGGAGTATGACAGGTTTCAGGATCCAACTGCAAGACACGACTTATGTCTCTTTGTAGTTGAGAAGTCTCAATATCTCGAAGAGGAGAAGGCACTTCCACTTGTTATAGAAGATATCCTTCAGACCAATATGCTCTATCACACCATTAGGCATCGAGTAGACAGGGATGAAAAAGGCGTACGAGCAGTAGACGAGGTCATACGAGCTATTGCCTGGCACCTTCCAAGTCCATACCGTCCCCCCACCGAAGAACAGCGCGCCGACGTTATAGATTGGTGTCGAGAGATATTAGGTGCCCCTGTTATCACAAGAAGTCGACTGGCAGGCAAGATCAGGATATATGACAGTACACAAATACTCTTGTATTACTTTCGACTGGGCTACTCAGATCTGGATGCTCACGAAGCAATGACGAAATTTTGTAGAAATTTCCCTGGCACGATAAAAGCACTGATCGAGAAGAGCAAGAGACTAGATATGGATTATTCACACTTAAACCCTAAGGAGCCTCCGACCCTATCTGATTTCTATAAATATATTGATCGGGAGAACGGCACTAAAACCAGTACTGACCCACCACCATTGTTCCCTCCTCCAACTCTCAGCTTAAGAGGAGATAAGACAGCAGAAGGCAGCAAGGACTAACAGGTGGACTATCCGAATCTCTGCTACGTCATGCGTCATTAATTTTGAATGCAGGCGTATTAACAGTGGGCAAGCAAGCTACGCAAAGCAGCGACGAAAGCGTGTTGCGATAATATATATGCGCATGCTATTCTGATATGAGACGAGGAGTGTGTCAATCCGGTGCAGACGGGTACCCCCATCGAGCTGACACCAACTGGTCGTGTTACTGCGTGGCCGAAAGTGCGACGGGATACACGATACGAGACGAATACAAATTACAAATTCAACGTATTTTCAAGCAATGAGTATGCGGTTAAGCATTTTAACTCCAAAACTAAATATATACAAGTCGTCATACTCATACATTTCATCTCCATCAACCCATCTCACGCCTCAGCCCCACCAACCCCAAACTCCACTCCAAGCCCATGAATAGCCCTCATCCCATCCACCACCCCCTCCTTTCCCCCTTCCTCAGACTTAACCTCATCCAGCAGTCCCTCTGCCTCCTTTACTCCCCTCCCCACACCCCGCACCACCCGTAGCGCCCTCCGAAACTCATCACGGATAGCCACGATCCCATTATGAGTAACGGTGCGCGCAACATTGTGGTCGAGCTCAAACGGATCCTCAAGTGCAAATAGGTAGCGATGGCGAATCTCCTTAACTTCTTCCTTCTTCACCACCTTCCTCACTGCACCAGGCGATCCCGGCGTGCCGTTACCATTAGCCGACGTTGCTGTCGTAGCCGCTGGCGCAGCCTCAGTAGTAGTCTGTGTCACCGTTCGCGCGCCCACCCACCCCTTCTCCTGCTTGGTGAGTAAGCCTCCTCTTGTCCGCAAACTGAGGACCTCACGCCCCCAATCGAAACCGCGCCCACCACCTCCGCTCATCGGTCCATTCTGCGCATAGTACTCAAAGAACCCTCGCAGTAGCGCGCCAACACTTTCGCTGTTATGGTTCAGCAATCCGCGGCGCGAGAGGTCAGTGAGCTCGCGTTCGTCGCGCCAGAAGGTCACGTTAGCGCCTTGGCAGGTTTGCGGGGCGACGGCGGGTGTGTGCGGTGGGGGGTTGTGATGTTGGAGGTTTGGTGCGACGGGGGGCTGGGCGACGTTGACGAGGTAGTGGAGAACCATTAGGACATAGCCGTAGCTGGAGAGGGTGCCGCGGTACGGTGTGTTGATGGCGCGGCGCTTGGCCCAGTTCTTGACGAAGAGGATCATAGGCTTAACGCGTGGGTCGGTGAGAGAGTAGCAGCGCAGAAGGGCGGTGTTGTGGAGGGCCAGCGAGGCGGCGAAGTTAATATCGCATTGGATCCCGATTTGCGTTTTGGGGAACTCGAGGTGGTCGTGGTACCTGTCGCGAGGCTTGGAGGCGTGCGTTGGGTCGGGGAGAGTGGCGATCTTCTCGAGAAGGGACTGGATGTCGGGCGTGGATGGTAGGAGGGGTGCAGAGGTTTCTGTGCCGGTGCTAGCTGATTGCAAGAGAGAGACGTACTTCTCAACATATGGGCGGTCTGCTTCTTGGTAGATGTTTTTAGCTAATGCTTTCTCAAAGTCGTGCGTTAATTCTAGAATTCGGTGGTGGAGGGCGATTATGCTAAGAGAGAGGGGCGAGTTTCGGGAAACGATGGATTGTAGGGTTTCCCGGTTCTTGATGCCTCTCGCTCCATTGATATAGTGAGTGATCACTATAGCTAGAGCAGTGTTTTCCGCACCAGGCTCATCCTTGCCACCAAGCTCATGTAAAAGCTTACGAACTCTTGCGTAGTACTGCGCAGAGTTTTCAGTCTCCTGGTGCTCAAGGAAGACAAGTTGCAGCGAAGCAATCTTTTTTAACTTCTCTAGAGATTGATGAAGTCGTCTATTGTATACCGCAGACTCTGCCGTGTCGCAATCCAATAGAGTCCTCCACTGCTTAACCAGGTCATCGGAGAACCCTTCCGAACGCTCAGTCATCTCTGGTAAAGGTCTAGAGGTCCACGCCATAGCCAAGCGCTCTCCTTCGATCTGCTGGTAGACGCCACCAAGAGATTTTGCTGTCGCAGGGTTCCCAACTCGGTCAAAGATCAGGGATTTGTATTTGACAAGCTGATCCCTGAGTTCCTGGTTCTCGAGACCATTGACAAAGGCTTCACAAACATCTGCGAGGATCCTAACCTCTTCTTCAGTTGGATTCGTTCCATACGCTGCCCCAACATCCCTTCCTCCTAACTGCCGCAAAAGCCGTTTGGCAGAGCCGTAGTAATCGCCCAGGGATAGGTTCTTCTTCTGACGGAACGAGGCTAGTGTCTCGGCGTATATCTCTTCAGCAGTCTTCACCTTCTCGATTACAGTAGCCGTGGGTTTCTCGGGGCCCTCTAATGCCTCGCCCTTCTCGATAGCTTCTAAGTCCTCTTCGGCGGCGTCCTCATCAGGCTCATCCACATCAAACCCATTCTCCCACTTCAATCGTTCCTGAAGCAAGTCGGCCTTTAATTTCTCGGTTGGCTTCTCGCACAACTTAATAATTGGAACCCGTGTCTTCGTCAATAACCTAGCGCCACAGCCCCAATCAAGCAATGCCTTCTCAAGGATCCTCGGGATCGGGGATTCAGATGACTCAGGTGGTATTTTGGACAAAGGACTGAGTAGAGCCAAATCCATATCCGATCCCTTTGTTGCATACCCAGACGCCATGCTCCCAAAACACGTCAATTGCACAGACTCTGGCGCAAAGTCCAGATTGCCCAGCTCCTCCCGCTCGTACTTGACCACTGCATCCCTGCATACTTGCTCGGCTTTTGCTCTGAAGGCTTCTTTTTCTGCAATCTCTTCGGTATTAACCCCAACGTGGGGAACAATTGCCTGCACTAAGCTCTCCAGAAAATCGCTCTGAGCGGAGATCTGCTCTTGAGACGCACCGTAGGGAGCTGGAGTTCGGAGAGGTGCCCCGTAAGCTCCTGGCTGGAATAGCTGTCGATTCTGAGGGGGTGGGCGCTGTTGGAACTGTGACGGCCCTTGTTGGAAATTTTGGCGGTCTTGCTGGAAATTACGACGGTCTTGCTGCCATTGCTGTTGCTGGTGGCCTTGGTGATACCCAGGCGCCTGCCCTGCAAATTGCCCACCAAGCCCAGGTGGAGGTCCTCTAACATGCATGTCTTGGAACCTGGGGCCATGCTGAGCACCTGGCTGAGGCATTGGGCCGCGTTGAAAGTCTTGCTGATAGGTAACTTGTTCTGACCGCTGCTGAAACGTGACGCCGCCATTCTGTGGATTGCCAGCCGGACGATGAGGAAGTTGCTGGTTTCCATAAAACCCCGGGTTCCCTTGCGGGGCAGTAGATACTGGATTCTTATCATTTACTGGCACAGCCATTTGGGAAGCGAGTTGTCGGCGCTGATGCTGGTTAAGGCGCTTGTGCGTAGTTTGAGGTGGCTTCTGAGGTGCTTGCTGCATTGGTTGCGGAGGCGGTCCTTGAGCCCGCATCATACTTCGTTGCAGATAGTCTTGCTGCTGAGCCAACGAAGCACCTCTCATATGAGGAGGAAGCGTAGGAACAAATCCTGGTGGAGCGGCCGGCTGCCTCTGGTCTTGAATCACGGGACCCGATGTGTTGTTCATGATTAAGCCGCGGAGCCTGTCCTCAAGATTTGCGCCACCAGGAAGCTCTTGGTTTTGATGATTGTGAGACATCTCTTTGATCCTTAGGCATACGTAGCCTTCCGTGCTCTTGGTGATTTTAGTTCCAAGAGATCAGACGCCGAAAAGCCCTATAAAATAGAACGACGTCTGGCAGGATAGCTGAGGCGGTTCCTCTTTTCTTAAGCCCGTAACAACCGTGAAGTATTCTTGAAATTATATAGCACAAGGATGTAGCGTCCAGGGCGTAGCCTTTCAAGGTACGGTTCCACGTGAACCTCCCGCGAATGATCTGATTGATAGGCTCCGTTTTTCGGCTGCCATTCCCCAAAGAAAGATATCCGGTGTCTTGGGTCCTTCTCGTGCATATACCAAGGTATATGATGCTGGTAGTTGCTAGCCTTGACAGGGTCTAGGTAGAGAGCGTAGTAGAATCGAATACAGGTCGTTGGTTTATGTGTGGAGCAGAAGTTGGGGAAGAAGGCAAGCGGCCGCTTGTGGTTGTGATAAGCAAAGGATACATGAAGGAGTTTCCAGTGTTGGATTTGGAATCAGCGACCAAACAGCGTCTGAATCATATATGCTGTAAATGACGCCCCCTTAGCTGATATATAACCGTATGAAGCTCTACGAATTTTTAAAACAGTATATAAAAGAGAGTGTGTGTCTGGATGAACTAGAGAGGTGATGTTGTGAAGTCACGTGGCAAGTCACGCGTTGGCCATGAGTCTGGTATCTGGCTGGAGGTCTCGACCCACGCTAAAAACAGCCATACCGTGGGCTAGCGGCCGCCCTAGTACACGCGAAGTTCATGGGTTCGTCCCAAGTCCAAAGAAGGCGAGTGAAGGCGAAGGCACCAACGACATATTCCACTCTCTCTCTCCATTGTTCACCCATATACTCCTCCTTCCGCCACCCCCTCTCACCTCAAAACCAGACGCAATAAAGAAAGAGATTTATCTACAATCACTTCTGAGAGCGCAGTAAACCGAGCCTTGCGCACCACTACAAGTCACTTTCGAATCGTCGCTCTGACGTCGCGCGCGTGGGGCGATACACGATCACTCACTCTACACTGCAACACAACACTGTACCACGTCTAGAGGATTACTTACATACTTGTCTGCCATTTCCTGAGCTTCTCAACTGTGCATCAGTGCCTCTTGTGCATCCTCGCCACTCTTGGATAGCTGCCTCGGGGCCACACCAACGTCACTGGTGATCATGAGCGCTTCTCCAGCTGGCATCACTCCCAATGGAACACCCACGCCAAACTCAAGCGGACAGCCGCCAAAGATCATCCGAAGGGCAAAGCCCGATCCATTCGCCACATACAAGAAGCCGGTAAAGCGTCCGCAGGCTGCTCCGAGATCTCGCCAGCAGAACCAGAATGGACTTACTGCCCTGAACAAGCCACCGCCAGCACCTCGACCCCTCCCACGTTATCCAGGAAATAATCCAGCAGCTGCCACTGCTGGACCAAGCGCCAGCAATGCGCCACCGCAACCTCAGCTCGACTTTACACGCAAGTCCAACATCGGAGAGTACGAGGACTTTGCGCTCACGACGACGAAGCGGGCAATGCGCGAGGGTCTACGATACCATATTGCACGATTTGCCTCCAAGAAGAATGTCGACCCAACGAATTCCGACGACTTCATTAAGCCGGTATCACTCCATCGCCGCGACCCAAGACAGCCACCAGCTGGGAAAATCGCCAAGGACGAGGATACGGTGATGGGAGAACCAATTGATGATAAGGAGAGAGAGAAGCAAGAGATCGCCCGGGCCGCTAAGGAGGCACAGCGAGCTGCTGATCTGGCACAGATTGCGCCTTCGGGAAACAATGCGTCTGCGCTGGCAGCCAAGAAAGTCCAATCGTTCAAGAATGAGAAGACGACCCAGGTCCATCGGACGGCCCAGACCGAGGAGGAGATGAAGGAGTCAGACTTGCGCTACGAGGAGGCCTTGCCATGGCATCTTGAAGACGCCGAGAACAAGCATACTTGGGTGGGCAACTACGAGGCTGCTTTGTCGGACACGAACGTCATCTTCGTCATCGATGGAACCAATTTCAGGATGGTTCCGATTGAGAAGTGGTACAAGTTCACGCCTAAGAACCAGTTCAAGACTTTAACGATCGAGGAGGCAGAGGCTGAAATGAACAAAAAATCAAAAGCAAATAGATGGGTTATGCATGCGGACCAACAGAACCAAGAAGCAGCAGAGAGGCAGAGGGGAATTCAGGCAATGGCTGGCCTGTACAGTAAAGTCAAGGGCGAGAGGCCCATGCCTAAGAGTGAAGCGAGAGATCACGACGACCTTGATATTACAGATGATTTGTTCCAAGATGACGATGAACAGGCCACAGTTGAGCCAGACAATGACGAAGACACCAAGTTCGCTGCTGAGAAGATCAAGCGCGAACAGTTGGGAGCAAATCTGTTTGGAGATGCGGATGAGCAAGAAGTCGAGGAAGAGTTCAAAGAGGAAGCGAAAGAAAAGGAGATGAAGAAGCGTCTTGGAAAGAGCCTCCGAAAGTCTCTCAGAAAGCGTGAAAAGAACTACACTTATGAGAGCGACTCCTCAAACCCCTATTCTTCTTCGGTATGTTACTATATTTGCTGTGTAAGCCACCCACTAACAATCTACAGAGCGGGGACGAGACTACAGATGATGAGAAGCAGGCCGAGGAAGATCGCAAGAAGGACGAAGAGGCCAAGCTGAAGGAGAAGGAGAAGCTTGGTATGCCAAAGATTGCTTCTGGTGCATCCACCAAGGGAACAACCACACCGATTGGACGCCCGAGAAGCACTGATCCCCACAAAAAGCACAACCACCTCAAGCGCGCTGGATCTCCCAACCTATCTGCCTCTGAAACTAGCGGCAACGAATCCACCCGCAAGAAGCACAAGAAGAAGCACATGCTTTCGTCCTCTCAACCAACCGGAACATCTACCCCACGTTCAGGTTCACCTCACCCATCTTCCTCGGCACCAGCAGGCGGTGTCAGCCCCCGCAAATCTTCTATCGTCAAGCTTCACGTCAACTCCTCTCGTCTCTCAGACATCCAAGCCAACGCTCCGCACCCAGCTATGAGTGACAGCGAGATGTCAGACGGCGCCGGTGGCAAGCGCAAATCCGGCATCAAGCTCCGCCTCGGCAGCAGTGCCTCACCATCCCGCGCCGGCAGCCCCACCAACGGCAGCCGTGCCGGTAGCCCAGCCCAGGCGCAGGGTATGACCTCTATTTCTTTAAGTCCTACGTCGCAAATACCCTTCAGACCCACGTCACCTCCAAAACCTCGTAGTGGCTCTCCTGCGTCAGCACGTGTGACTAACGGTTCTGCAGGCTCGGCGTCCCCGGCCCGGCCTATCATGGCGGATGAGATTGCGGCTGCGATCCCCGCGGAGGGTATTGCGATTGGTATGCTGCTCAAGATTTTCTCTGGTCGCATCAAGGGGAATGGGAAAGACAAGGAGGATCGCGAGAAGTTTATTAAGCTTGTCAAGGAGAACTCTGTGTTCAGCCAGGAGGATAAGCTGTTGAGACCGAGAGCTACGTAGAGTGTTTATATAGAAGGTTTTCGAAGGGGTTTGGGAGGCGGCATACGATGGAGGGAGCTATTTGCATGTGTGTGGTCAGGCATCAGGGGTGATGTTGAGGCTATTGGCGAAGACCGGTTGTCTGCCTGGCTTATCTTTCTGACATAATAATTAGAATGCAAACCTCAACGCACTCTGATTTCATCTCTCTAGTGACTTAAATAGCCTTAGTGAATTCATCCTGAGCTTCGTGTCTAGAGAGTACGCAATCACGTGATATAAATATTAATGCCAAGACATTTATCCCAGCGACGCAGCCTTGTCCAAACCTCACAAATCTACCAGCCTCACCTCAACCACTGGCATATACCAATTGCCAAAACCACGAACCCACCCCAAACCCCGCAAATATGTCACTCTCCTCCTACCTCGCCTCCAAATACCTCACAGCCGACCCAGGGTCCTCGGCCTCTTCCACCAAAAAACGCAAGCGCAAGACTAAAGACGCCTCCGCCAATGCGGGTCTCATCATCGCAGACGACGACGCGGACTGGGCGCCCACCCGCAAAGATGATGACGAAGATAATATCGCAGCCGTGACATCTGGTTCCTCTGCCGAATTTCGAAAAGCTAAACAGAGCGCGTGGAAATCCGTACGGGAGCCGACGAAGGGAGAGGATGCACAGGCAGACGCGATTATAGCGCAGGCGGCGCGGGAGAATGAGGAGGCGGGAAGGGATGATGAGGATCCGAGTGTTGTGAAGATGGGGGATGGGACGCATGCCGGGTTACAGAGTGGTGCCGCTGTTGCGGAGCAGATGGAGAGGGCGGCGAGGAGGGAGAGGGCGAGGTGGGAGAAGGAGGAGCGGGAGGGGGGAGGGAAGGGGAAGGAAGAGGAAACTGTTTATCGTGATGCGACAGGACGGAGGATTGATATTAGTATGAGGAGGGCGGAGGCGAGGAGGGAGGAGGAGGAGCGGGCGAGGAAGGAGAGGAGGGAGAGGGAGGAGATGGGGGGCGATAGGCAGAAGGAGGTTAAGGAGAAGAGGAAAGAGGAGCTGGAGGAGGCCAGGTTTATGCCTGTGGCGAGGGGAATTGAGGATGAGGAGTTGAATCGGGAGTTGAAGGGAAAGTTGAGGTGGGATGACCCTGCGATGGCATTCTTGACACAGAAAGAAGAGGTTGGGGGTGGTGGAGACAGTGGGGGTGTGGCTGCGGCGGGACCGGCAAAGAAGGTGTATAAGGGAGCTGCGGCGCCGAATCGTTATGGGATTCGTCCGGGGCATAGGTGGGATGGGGTGGATCGTGGGAATGGGTGGGAGGGGGAGAGGTTCAGGGCGCTCAATCGGACGAAGAGGAATAAGGAGCTGGATTTTGCGTGGCAGGAGGATACTTGAGTGGGTGGTTCTGGTTATTTCTGATTGTTGGAAAAGGAGAGTGTATTATATCCCCCGTGGCAGGAAAGGTTGAAATTGATTATATCACCACCACGGAAAATAGACGATGATTATCTGGATCACATAGATTACTTGTTGAACGATGTTATGGGAACAGAGGATACTCCAACACGAATACAGACGAGCACACAGAACCAGTGACTTTGAGGTGGCAGCACAGTACAGTTAACACCCGTCGTACCTTCCCCAGACTTACCCCATCATCATCTAAGCGGTATGGTCTGACGAGGTCGCTCTTTCTCAACTCAAATCATATTAACGTCCCCGTTTACGAATCTACAAACCGATTGTTTCTCTACTCTTCATCATACAGCAATTTATGAAGTTCAATTTCAATCCCTTGCAAGCTAAGGTTAGTTTCAGTCCCATCCAGTGCACCTTGTCATTATCACTGGAATAAATTACTCACAAGTTCAGATTCAATAGCGCCAATAACACCATTTCCAACTCCAAGAACGCCCTACCACCTCAAAGAAGGCATTATTCGCCAGACATCACGTCAAGTGCGGCTTTATCAGGATCCCAAACCCCGAAAATTCAAGCAACCTTCTCACAATGATCCGTCTGCGCGATGTTACGGCGACTTATGCGTGTTGGTTCAGGTCATATCCTGTCCTGGAAGCCTTTTTGATCCTTGGAGCTATTGTGGAGATCTATACCTATGGGGGTCTTAGCATATACTTACATTGCCTTTCCGGTTGGATCAACCCATGTTCGAGACCCAGTGTCTATTACTATAACTATATGGCCCAGAATCCACTCACACAAAGGATCAGTAGCATCGCTCTGCTCATAAAAGCTATTTGCACTGCTGTCATACTGGCAGTCTTTGTCACTCGGATGAGAAACGCCAGGTGGACGAGAGAGAGGCCCGACATAACGCCAATCGACCTACTACAATTTGCAGGAAACGAATTATATACAAGGACTGAGCTCCAGTCTTTGGTGGATCAGAACGGTATAATGCTGAATATTAGTGAGAAAATGGCGGCTCAGGCTGAGAAGTTGGTAATGGAATACATGGATTTGATGGCGAAGCAGCAGTCCATGGTTTCGGAGCTCGCGAAACAGGTCCATACCGTCTCCGGTTTGGTGAGGTCTTTGGCTGCTTACATGGCAACTAAAGAAACCGATCATGTAGAAGAAGCAGATTTGCAAGTGGAGATAGTGCAACGACGGACTTTTGTGGCGGAGTTGGAAGCTCTGGCGTTGAAGTTGTCGATTCTGGCACTGAAGCAAGACTGTTTCGAGAAATCTGAGAAAAACAGGCGAAAAGAGATGGAAAGGCTCCTAACAAAGATATCAGAAGAGGCGCATCCGAGAATGGAGAGAGACAAGATTGAAACCGAGAAAGCAAAGCTACAGGATGAGAGACAAAGTCTGGGGCCGGAAAAAGAGGCTTTGAAGGCAGAGGCTATGAAATGGGGGACTGAGGAAGGGAAGCTGCGAACGATAGCACCGGAAGGGCTCCAACTGCTCGTTGACACCCAGAAAAAGCTATACGATGACTGGGATATACTATGTGAAGAGACAAAGGCACCTAGAAACGGTAAAACTCCCGAAGAAATCGCCAAGCAAACGAGAGAATTCAGAACCAAGACTAAGAAGACGCTCGTTTTGATGAATGGAAATGATAAGCTTATCGAGAGCGGACGGGGGGTTCTTGATTTAATGGACTGCGTTACGGACGGAATCCAGGACAACACATAATGGTGCTATTATTGGATGAAGACTGTAGCCGGACACATTGCTGACCATATTGCGGATGACGAGCGTCAGGAGACCGTCCGTCTCCACTCAGTGGAGGGGCAAGTCAACAAAGATACTCAAATTGGTAAATGGCTGAGGAGAACCTTGAGGCGAAGGAGGTGCTTTTGGACGAGGCGAGGCCACAGGAGGAGGTGCTTCAGGTGGGAGATGGACTTCAGTAGTTATCCTTGTGAGTGTAAGACATTCGACGCGGTATTATCGAAATAGAGTTTGCTGGCTGTGGGGAAAGCTGATATAATTCTGGGGGGGTCCCAAAAATACTACAGTTACTAGAAAAGCTGTATTACTTGTGGAGCTATAAGTGCTACGTGGAAGGTTGCTGGAAGTTCATAAAGAATTAAGTGGAATAGCGTCATAAGGAAGCATCAATTATCACAAGCAAACATCAATGAAAGAACATGCTCTTGTAATATTCATCGATTTCTTTGTCGTCTTCTCGTATATATCGTACACTCATAACAACGTCCCCTTTTCAGCACTCAAATATATAGAGCCCTGATATCGTACATGCACCTCCTTGCAATCACTCTGAGTCCGACTCCGAGTCCGACGACGCCCAGAAAGCAGCGGCCTCAGTACCATCATCAACATACTCATCCGAGTCCACTTCATCGTCATAGTCATCCATGTAAACGTCCTCATAATACACCTCCTCCACCAAGTTGTCATCCTGCATACCCCACCAAGGGTCGTCAGGGTCATATCCATCCTGCAATTCCCAAGGGCGAGATTCTTCAGCAGCAGCTTCAAGATCCCCAGGGCGAGCTAGTTCGGTCTCGGTTTCGATATCTCCGGGGCGAGATTGTTCAGTTTCATCGTTGACATCCCCAAGACCAACAGGATGGTTCTCGTCTTTATGTTCCCAACAGGTGCACCAAGACTCATCGTCGTCGTCGTCATCGGAGGATTCACAGGTACACCACTCCACTGGCTCAACGCTCCCATTCTCGGAACCATGACGGGTCATTATATCAGCATCATCCTGAATCTCCACTCTATTCTTCTCGATCTGAAACATCATGTTCAAGTCATTCTCATCCATCACGTAGTCCTGAACCCATTCTTTGTGTGGTACTACAGCGTGGGACACCATAATTCCACCACCGTTATATTCATCAATCAAGAACTCCTGAGCCCAATCTTCGTATGGCCCGGCAATTCTACTATCATTGTTCTCATTCATCCACTTCTCTCTCGCAATCTTCTCATTCATCTCAAAGTGAGCCATTATTGTTCTCACTGCCCACTGAAGAGTTTCCTTGGTATTTAACTCTCCGGATCGGACCTGCACACCTCGTTCCTTCGCTAGATCAGACACATTATCATTGTTGGCATCGGGCAGAAGACCCTCTCTGGCTTCCTCAGGAGTCACCTTGAAGATCCACTGGTGCTCCGCAATAAACGCAGGCCAGGCCACGCCATCGAAGTACGAGAACTCGCGCCACGTCATGTATCTCTGTCTGATCGGTCTCTTATACTCTTTGCGTTGGAATCGGCGAACGCGGGTGCCCGCACGTGTAGCAGACAGGAAGAGTGTGAGATCGTAGTTGCGTGGTTCAGCTTTCTCGTCGGGCTCGGTAGGTTCAAGAATGGTGAAGCCCTCGACAAAGGCGATGCCGCGGAATTTGCCCTTGATGAAATTCAGACCGGGGAAGCCGACGTCGTCGTTCAACTTTGCCATGGCGTCGATCCAGTGGTGCACCTCGGCGCGGAGCTCCGTGATAAAGGGAAGCAGCGGACGCGTACCCTCTGGGAGACCGGGGTAAGGGACGGAGTTGGTGGGTGCGCGGAAGTAGTGGTGAGGGACGAGTGAGTTGGGTTGGATTGGTTCGACGACGTAGCCGCGTTTTCCTCTCTTGTTATTTGGGACAGGCATGGTTGGGTCTTCATGGAAGGGGCGGAGATTATCGGCGGCTCTCTCTTTCATTGTGAGTTCACCTTTGTTAATAGGCTTGTATTTCTTTGAAAGAGCTTCTATATCAGAATATTGTTCTGTCTTGATAGAAGGCTCATTCTTGACGGGCGCAATAGGATTGCAAGGCTCTTCGATGCTCTCTCGGATTTCGGGACCGTCAGGTCTTGGTTTCATCAGGAGGAATCTATAATCTTTGATCTCATCCCTCTTATTCTCATCCAGATCGGCGATATGCATATTGACCTTGGCACGAGCGATGGCAATATCAAGCGTATCAGTGTCAATAATCATGCGTGTATCGCGGTTCTTGCCATGGCGGAGTTGGAGGTCGACAACTTCTCTGTTAAAGCCAGGTGCACGGCGTGGACGGGTATTGGCAGCTCGATACTCCTGGATGAGACGATTCTCGATCACAGGAGTGATTCTATCAGCCTCGTCCACAGTGAAACCCCTACGCATGCATTTGCGTCTAGCAAGGCGGTCATCCATCCATTCCTCAAGGAAACACTCCACCCATTCTACTTGGGGCCCAGTAGGAAGGTTGTTAGGAACCAAGTAGTCATCTTGGTGAATGGCCAAGGAGGTAAACCCGGATCCTGGTTTAGCACCGCCGTTCCCAAAGACATGGAGAAGTAGGTTGGAGAGAGTTGTCTTGCCGCTTGAGGTTGGACCTGCGATTGCAATCACGAGGCGCTGAGGGGCCGGTGGAGGAGGTTCTGGCGTGGATGCCGGTGGATTTGGTGGTGGAGATGACGGATCTGAGGAATCATCAGACCAGTAGTCTGGAGACAAAGATCCTGGAGAGGACGGTGGTGGTGGTGGAGTCGAGGGTGGTGGGGAAGAAGACGGGGACCAGGACTCCAGTGTTGAAGACGATGCGGATGAGGATGGTGAAGGCGTGGAATCCGAGGGTGAAGACGATGAAGGCGAGGAAGTTTGGAGCTCGGATGTTTGGGCCGTAGATGCTGGGCTTCTGGGGGATGAAAGCTGTGATCCTTCAGAAAACATGGACATGTACTCTGGCTCAGATGATTGAGATATGCCATCCAAAGGCGGCCATATGTGGTCTGGAGTTGACCCTGTTGAAATGGACATCGATGCCGACCCGGATGATTGAGAGCCAGTCTGTACATGGTCCCATGTGTGCTCTGGAGATGAGCCTGATGAGATGGACATGGCGTCAGATCCAGATGATTGAGACATTGTCGGTCAATGTGCCCCTTTGTCGTGCACCGAAAGATCAAACTGGATGCCGGTGATCTTTTCACCCTTTGTGTTGATATCGAAGAAAATGAAGATGAAACCCAATCTTGTGAGCTTCTGCGCCCTTTGATATGTGGGTGATATTCTGAACAAATTGCAAAGCAAAGTAGAGAATCAAACTCGTTCCCAGTGACCTCTTACAGCAATTCTGTTAATTCTGTTAATGGTGAAAAAGCGGCTATGATCAAACTCATTCCCGGTGACCATTCGCCCCCTTTGTGATGATGAGTGAAAAAAAGATAGAAGCCCAAACTCGTTCCCGGTGGACTCCTAAGTTGTGGAGGTTGCTGTAAGACCAAACTCGTTCCCGGTGGCCTCGCAGATTTTGTTGTGATGAGAAGAAAGGGTGGAAGCTCAAACTCATTCCTGGTGAACTTCCACCGTGACGTGTCGAAAGGCGGGAGGAGAAGGGAGCAAAGCAAAGAAGATAGAAGAGCAAAGCAGAGGAGATCAAACTCTTTCCTGGTGATCTTCAAAAGTCCGTGTGTCGATGGTGAATGTGATGGTGAAGTGCTGCCATATGTCGTAAAGTAAATGTGAGGTGCAGGGGAATCAGGGGGCTAAACTCGTTCCCGGTAGCCCCCTGATTCCCGTGACCTTTCGAGGAGATTCCGTTGCGCTTCCGCCGGCGTCGTCGTCAGTGAATCCGCCAGGCGTGATTCGCCGGCAGGCGGCAGGCCCGCTCCCCCCATCGCCGCGGCGAGGTGAATATATCTTCACCGTCGCCACCTCCACTCCACCATCGCCGCCGCCAAACGCCCACCACTGCCTCACTAGAACCTCGTTCGCACGTGGTGACCTCCAATGCCACCAGTCCAGCTGGCCTCCGACAACCACAAGCTGGCCGGCTGGTAGGGGCGGGCTTCATCCCTTCCCAACCCCTCGGCCACCACGATTTGAACTCGGCCCAGGTGGGCACAAAGACGCCCCCGCCCGATCTTGAGCTCCTCTTCGCCTCTCGCCGGCACAACAGCACCACCGGCGCCAGCAACCACAAAGCGCTCCCTTCCTCCTCCCCTCCCCAGCCAACCTACCGTCACCCCACTCCCGCCGGACCCAGCCGCTCACCCGGCCGGACCTCCCCCCACCCTCTTACAAACTCGGTCCCCCGCGGACCGCCATCAACTCGCCGTTCACATACACGCCCCTTGCCCCGAAGTCAGCCATGGAGCCGAGCTCGATGTCGCGGGGGTCCGGCAAGGGGCGGCTCTGCTCACGGCGAGCGTCGGCGCGTCGGCGGGCTGCGAGGATGCAGTGCTGGGTGAGGCCTCCGAGGAAGCCGAGCACCGCTGCCGCACCAGCGATCGTGAGGATCAGGTAAGCTCCGGAGAGAGGCATCCTGATCGTGGTGGTGGTGGTGGTGCTATTTATATGTTAGCGGAGCTTGCAAAATTGGAGGATGGAATTCGAAAGGAGATTTTGGGAACTGGGGAATGGGGAGAAGGAAAAAGGAGTTTGGTCACGGAGACCACAAGAGGTATGTGACAGAGCGCCACCCGCAAGGATTGAAGCAAGAAAGCTGACAAAAAAGTAGAAGAAGCACAGGAGCTGAAGGTGTGGAGGGCAAGGCAGGAGGATGGTGATCTGGGCGAAGATCGAAGAAGAGCCACCCAAGCCAAGAAAAGAAATTGGGAACTGGCAATCCCAAAGGTCGAAAAGGGAACCCTCTGGACAGGACCGGGAGCTTGGCCTCTGTGCCCTTAAAAATTGAGGAGAGAGCTGCTCGCGCACAGAGGGGGGCCACGAAGATGGAGACCTTGAAGGTCAAGAAGAGAAACCTTGGACGACGATGACAGGGTGTGTGACGGTGATCACGACTATCGAGGAAACGGCAAGATCAACCTTGGAAGAGAGGTTGGATGCTGCTGCCGCCGGAAGCCGCCGAACATGTGAAGGCGCTCGAGAAGAAGAAAGGAGTTCCGAACAATGGACTCCTTCGATCTGGGCAACTCGACAGATGACAACGGAAGAAAAGAAACTGAGGAAAGGAAATTGTACAATACGTACATTCTGAAAACCGACCTGTTGGTCGTTGTGGTGGTGGTTGTTGGTGGTCGTGGTGGTGCTGGTCTGTTGTCGGCGTTGATGATGTTGTTTCTTCGTCGTCGGCCTCGGTGTGGAAGATTTTGTGTGTGGGCGGCCGGGGCTTTCCTTTGTGCTGTGGCTGCGCGCACGGGTACCTCAGGTCCTCGGCGTGGCAAGTGAGGGTTTTCGGCTGGGTGTTGTTGGGAGGAGGAGGGCGGCTGAGGCGGCGGCTGAGGCGGCCTGCTGGGATTACGGGGGCTACGGCCGGCGGGGCTGCGCAGGGAGGAGGGCAGTGAGGGTATGCACGGGGAGTGCAAAACCGACTTTCTTTTTGCGTCGGGCGAGACGCGGTGATTACTCTGGCATGGGTAAATTACCTTTCCCATTCGTACGGGGTGAACGGCTCCCATGACAATGGAGGATATTGGA
>LNAR01001876.1:0-19745 GCA_001630585.1 Pseudogymnoascus sp. BL549 | reverse complement strand
CGGCCCTCCATTCGCCGCAAGCGGCGCCTGTTCCGCACCCTCCTCCACAAGCCTCACAGAAGCCTCCTTCTCCTTATCAAACACAAACGCATGCACCTGCAGCCCACGATCCGCAATCGCCTTCGCCACCGTCGGCTGCGAGCGCAACCACTCGGTCTCAGCTTGCACGTAGACCTCTGCAAGGTGGCGGTCGCGCTGTGCCGGCTCGAGATCGGGGAGGGCGTCGTTGGCGGCGCGGAGACGGGATAGGTCCCTGAAATTGAGGGTTAGTGGGTTGGAGGGTGGTGGTGTGGGGAAGAGGGACTTACTCGTACCACCCATGTATCGCCGTAGGGTGCTCGCTGGCCTCCTTGAACAATACACAGTCGTAGTGTCCGCAGACGACAATATGCTTAACCTATGCACCCCCACGCATTAGCTCCCTTCCCCCCACAGCTTCTCATCCCCACCCATCTCCCCAGGTATCAGCTCACCTCCAACAAATCAACACAATACGCAATCGCGCTCGCCGAGCTCAAATCCCCATTGCTCATCACGCTCCCCAGGTTGCGATGCACAAACGTCTCCTGCGGCAGCACATCCAGGGCCGCTGTCTCGGTGATCCAGCTATCGGAGCATCCGACCCAGAGGATCTGCGCCTTGCTCTCGCCCGTGCTAGGGATCAGGTCCTTGGGGACGGGAAGGATCGAGTAGCGGCGCTGCACTGCGCGGTGGACGTCGGGGAACATCTCTGCGTCGTTCGCGGTGTGTCGTGTGAGTATGCGGGGTAGTTGCTGGTTGGTGATGATGCGTGGTGGCGGGGTAGAGACGGGTGGTTTGTCTCACAGATAAGCTCGGTACTGAGATGTGTATGGACTACCAAGACTTTGGAGTGTAGAAACGCAGCCTTGTATACAAGGAATTGAAATGAGGTATCAAGAGAGAGGACGGAACAGTTACGAGAGAAGAAAGAGAGTGACGAGAGGGAAGTAGGAAAAATCTAGATATCCGCCGCTGTCCCTACCTGTTTGTCTTGGTCGTGCTTGTTGTCTGGAACACCCCTGGTGCATAGAACGCAGCTAACGACTAAAAATCAGGCCACTTTCTCGGGAGTCGGGACAAGATCGGAGGGCATCGGGCCGCTTGTCGGTGACAGATGATAGTTGAGGGAATATGGTAGGAGGGTTTAGAGGATGCGAAGTGAGAAATATATATATGTTGGCAGAGATGGGGGAATAGACTTAGCATTTGGCATCATGGAGATGAGACGTCGGTGTTGATGTTGGTAAGAGGGGTTGTGAGGGGTTGTGAGGGGTGTTAGATGGGGTTGCTGATCCACGGCACGGGCGGGCTTGAGCTGTGGCGTGTGCGCCGGCGCGTGGAGCGGCACTCACAGACAAGCTATGCGGTAGTTGACAAGAAATGAGGCTGACATATGGACAGGTTGGCAGTTTGACAGGCCAGAGTGGATTTCATATGCCTGCATCTAGCTATGTAAGCACTATCTGGATCTCCAACACGGAGCTCCCCTCACCGTCACAAAAATCAGAAATACATCCAGAGATCCACGTGACGGGGTATAAATTCCATATATATATCCAACTACCTACTATATAATAGAGATAGACTGAGCGAGTGAGTGAGCAAACTGAGCCCAGATAGCACTCCTCCTCTTTCCTTTCTCTTCTTGTTTCCCATTCGGTCTTCCAGAGTCCCACCACGCCTTCCATCCAGCCAACCCATATCCATACACCCCATACCCATCTCTTTACTCCCACAATACCCAAGCCAAATATATACGCGGCACAATACCGTAAGACAATATGGAGTATGTGCGCAAAAAAGAAAATAACACCCAGCAATGACAACCAATCCCACCTCCACATGCTCTCCCATCCATGCCGAACTTTCCCCGACAACAGTATCCATCTCCAGCAAAGCTGACAAGAAAAAGGAAACGACGGGAACCTGTCCCGATACCTCATCTCCACCAGTATAAGAATCCTCTGTCCCCCCCTCCAACTCACGTCCCAATTCCCCTCACAAAACAGTGCTTTGACACTGAGAACGCAACATCACCGGCAGATCCTCGGACCGGTGATTCACCGGCGGGCCGTCAGTCCGCACGTGACCGCCTCACCAACCGGATGCGCGGTCCGCGAACCGACGCCCATACCACCCAGCGCGAACCATGGACTACATAACCCCGCCCCGCGCCCTCCACTTTGACGGGGCCCCAACAGGGAAATAGGAAAGGGGCGCTCCAGGGCCTCGAACCCAGTCCGTTAAGTCGGGCCTTTCGTACTCTGCCGCTACGGGGCGTAGCCAATGGCTGGGCAAAGCGCGGGGGACAACCTGGAAAGATCACCCGCGCTGGCTGTTGGCCTGGGCTCGTCACGATGATCCGATTGTTGTGGCGATGGAGTCCTCAGCGCATGCCCATGCTACCCAGGGTGTCTTGACGGCGGGCCTCGGCTTCGCGGATAATCTCAGCAGAGAGGGCAAGCGAGGGCGCGAGACGGCTGTACCGCGCAATTTCCTCGACGACGCCATTGATGATGGCGTCCATCTGCTCGGGGGGCGGGAGGAGTGGCGCTAGCGACGGCGACATTGTCGCCCCCATGACGAGGAGCGTCTGCGACACGATCGATAGCGCGCCTTGCCAGAGATATGGCATGTGACCTGCGTGGCTTCTAATTGTCAGGAGGGTCAAGAGCAGAGCTGGAGGGAGATGGAGGTGAACTTACTGTGCCGTGATATTCTCCAACTGGCGGATCGCGGCATCGAGACATTTGCGGCAGTTCTCGCTGACCGCAGGATCCAATGCGGCTTGCTCGTTATCCAGGACGGCCAGGATATACGGTCGGAAGATTATTGTTCTGCATGCATAAAAGCGCAGGCGAAGCACGGTCTGGACTGGGTCGGCCAAGAGGCCCCGCGTGTACGGGAACTGCAGGGCCAGGGGTAGGCTCTCGTACCACTGACCCAGTTGGAAGTCTAGTTCGGCCACAACTGGCTCTAGAGCACTCATTGTAGCCACACTGTCTTTGCTGTAGATGAGCTGGCTCACTCTATTCAGCAACCGCCTGAGGGCGATCTCGGCCAGGAAGTACCACAACTCGTCGCGGCCGACAAACTGGGCGTTGTCCCCAGCCTCGGTATCCTCCATGTGATCGAAGTGCTCGAACTCCACGAAGCCACCTGGGAGCCCAACACATTCCTCAAACTGGACAATGCCAGAGTGGGGGAGGTCGAGCTCAGCCAGGAGATCGGACTCAAAGAGCAGAGCATTCCAATACACCCTCTCGCTCAGCTCGCGCTCCTCTGGAGGCACGCGCCCTGGTCCTGACAGAAGGAGCTGGAGCTTCGTGCTTGTGCTGCTCAACAGCGTCCATGCCTCCAGGGGACGGACCAGGTAGAAGAGATACGCCGAAGCGAGGACCATGCACTGTGCGCTCAGAACCGTGTTGCGCGTCATAAGGGCTGGTAATATGGCCCACGCAGACGCGAAAAATGAGAGTCCGGGTGTTTCCTCAGAGAGCGGTACTCTGGAAATGGAGCCGTGCACCGACGCCTGTCCCAAAGCCAAGACTAGGAGAACGATGCAGGACTCCGGTCCTTCGCGGAAGCCGTTTGATAGCGCGACGCGGTAGTGGCTAGGCCAGTTGAATGGGTTGACAACCGCATACCATACATTGACCCGCGAGAAGAATGCTCGAATGTATGCTGATGTGTTGGAGAGATCGAGACGCAGCGATTTCGGCAAGGTGAGTGGTTCGCGAGACATCTCCAGCTGCAGCAGTATTTGCGGGTCATACGGCCGGGAAACCAGATCACGGATGACAGGCCACTGGAGGAGGTGGAGCGCTGCATTTGTGTGCTCTTTTGGCATGGTGGAGATATTGGTAGGCGGACTGGTCCATGTTCCCAGGCCAGTGACTGGAATCATGGAAACGAAGTTTACGTGATTTTGGATCATCTCCTCGTTGCTGATGGCCGTGCTGCTACTGACAGCCGGCGACCCTGACGTAAGAGCCAGCTGGTTCGTCTGGCTCACCAAATTTGACTGTAAAAGACCCTCTATGCGTGAAAGATGTTCCAGAATGAGCTTATCCCCAGCATCGAGCTTGATGCCAGGCTCGCGATAGATGCACTCTGCGCCGAGCTCAACGCAGAGCCTGCACTTTGGCTTCGACCCATCACAACGCGATTTCCGTGACCTGCATATCTCGCACTACACTGCATGTTAGCCAGGTAGCTCAGCGTAGTGGTAGATCGTGGCGTGCATACAGCTATAGTAGCCCTCCGCCTGGGATAGTCACTTCCTGCATCCGTATTCCTCCTTTTAAGAGGGTTAATTCCATCATCACTGTCCTTCCTGTTCTGCATGCCATTTGGGGTTGAATCTCGGTCTCCCGACGACTGGGACAGGTTCCGCGCCTTCTGGGCAGATCCGAGGATGCCTTCGCGGCTGAAAGTCAGACCGCGTCGATCGGTGGGGGATTTGAGGGCGTTTGGTGATTTGATAACGCCGTTCGAGGTCGCCGATAGGTGCGGGGAGGGTGGAAGATCGATGGCGAAGTTATCGCGCGACATTTGGAAGTGCTTGCCTTGGCTAAGTTCAGAGGCTGCCGGTGAATTATCTCGGGATGAGTTCGACATGGCTTGGGTGCCAGACAAACGAGCTCCAGTACCACGAGTAGTAGTTATACCCCCGTGATAATACCCGGTCAGGGAAACAGGTACGAATGCAGTGCTACGTCACGTCGGTTATTGGCTGTCCAAGTCGAGGCCTGATATATCGATGATGTCCAAGGAAAGAGAGGGGCCGCCGTTAGTTGCCGTGCGACTGGCCTGTATTTGAAGAAAAGCAAGCGGAGCTGCGAGAGGATATTGAGGGGGTGGGGTGGCTGTTTTCTTTTGGCGTCTTTCGTTCTTTGGTAGGCTACTTCAACGTGCAGCCACCATCGAGCGCTTTGGCGGCGGTTGCTAAGGATGTGAGGCAGACTTAGTGTCCCTTTTGCAGCTTTCCACAACGAGGCGCCAACTAAGGTGAGGTAGGTGGGCAAGGGTAGTAAAAACTCAATCTTTCGGACGATGGGGAAACCTAGATTGGGCTCGTTTCCCGAGTAGTGTGCATTATCGAGGTACAGTAGGGAGAGTAGCAGTGGTAGTAGAAGAAGAGGGGGGAAGGGGGAAAGAGGGGTGCAGTATCATGCAGTATGGTGATGTCGTGGGGTAAAAAGGGAGCGGTAGTGGGAGGTAGTTAAAGGTGAGAGGTGAGAGGGTGAATCGGCAAGTGTGAGTATGCAAGTATGTACAGATGAGACGAAGGAGTAGAAGCAACAGTCGGTCTGTAGCGCGCGGGGCGCAGATGGATGGGATTAGTAGCGTTGATTATGTACCTAGTAAGGGAACCTTGACGTTGGTCCATAACACCCGGCGAGGATGTGGTGGATGTGGGAGTTGTTCTGACCAGTGACGGGGCTTTGCTGGGAGATGCTGGCTTGCTCTAGTCGGCGCAGGAGATTGTCATCCAGGACTCTACCCGGTCTCCCAAGCCTTGCCAGAAGAATCCGACTGGAATCTGGGGTTCGAAGTCGGCACGTGCTTACCGAATTGGAAAGATTCCAGAAGGGAGGCGCTCGACATGAGGCCGCCCTCGATATTAAAAGTCGTGCTATACAGTAGCATGCGCAGTAGTGGCAGTAGTATATACTACGGCCACACTAGGTCGACTAGCACCCTTCGAATGCCACTAGATCCAGCACCAGAACGTCCAACTTCTCATGGTAACAGGCTGACAGGGTACAAGGGCTTGTCGTACTAAATAACCTCCACCCGAGCGGGGGAAATAATATGTCTGAGAGCTGAGTGCTCCAACTCCGTCCATGGCGCTCCTCCACATCCTCCTCGCCCGATGTCTTGACGGTCATCCAGGTGTGGTAATGATATGTCAGCCACTCACAATCACAGCCCTCCAAGGCGGCCTAAAGTGAGTGGCTGAGATGCAAGACGATGAATGTAGAGGGCAAGATGAAGGACGGTGACAGTTCAAGCGTCAAAACGCAATGCCCACCCGCTGTCTCAAAGATACCTCCCCCCCCCCCATGTTGTACGATGTGCCGTCCACTTGTCACCGCCCACAAAAGGTGGAGATTGGGACGGTGCTTGGACTCTCGCCGTCCGACGCGAAGCCAGGGTACGCACAGTGGGCACTGGGCGGCGCGTCCGTTTAACGATCTCAGCGCCACCGCGAAATGTTGAGACGAAAGATATGAAAGGGTCACCTTGCGAAGTCGGCTTGGGATGGGGCGCGGGCGACCCGGGTATAGCTGCCCCCATAGGTACCAAAAACAAGCCCATGATATCTCCGCTCCTCCCGCTGCACCTCTTAGCCTCACTCCTTTGCTTCAACTTCTCATATCCGTCCGTCCCCTCTTCTTGCCCCTCCTCGTTTCTCGTTATCACCCTCCACTTTGCGGTCCCTCCCCCCCTCCTTCATGTTCTGGCTAGGCCTGCATCTCCTACGCGCCCGCGGTTTCGGTTGTATGCCCTCGCAAAAATCGAATGCGGGGTCTCCAGACACCCCAACTTCAAAAAAGATGGAGAAAAGAGTGGGAGAGCACCAACGTCTGGGCTGGCGCGGAATGGGAGAGTGGAGCCGAGGCGTGGAAGCCGTCATGGAACACCATTTGCGGACGGTCGATAGAGTGGAGTACCAGGGTACCAGATGCACATGTACTCAACATGGGGGTGCTCGCTCCTGTTGTGCTTTGCGACATGCATCCAACCCATCATCATAACTCGCATAAATGTCAACGTGCTTGCAAGGATACGTGTCTGACTTTCACAACTTCACACACCCCTTCCATACCTCTCGCTCGCTCGCCGTATTGTTGCCGCTCACACTCGCTCGCCAGTCGTTCCATCCCATCTTCACATCAGCGCTAATGGTGGGGGGAATGGGTGGCCTGCAGAGGAATGCGGAGTCGCTTTCTCCGTAATCTCTCCGCATCATTCCACGGGTACGGAGCTCGGGGTATTTCATTAATTCTGGCACAGCTTGCGACGTGCGCGTAGTTCTCGTCGAACACTCGCGCGAACGAAGGTCAGTCCTGCCAATCAAAGTCAGTTCGCACATTGAAGCTCTCCGGTGGCGAACGATCAACCAATCGTGCCGTCGAGGTTCGACAGTCGAAAGTCGAAAGTCGGGGGTGGAGCAATGGGAGGGGGGTGTGCTGCCCACAACGACGGCGCCGGGATATGATACGGTATGGGGAAGGTCGCACGGCGACGGCAATGTGTGTCTGCGGATAAACTTGCAGTATCGCCGTATTGGCATGCTGTTAAAACTCCGCGTATACTACGTATAGCTGCGCTTTGCGCGGCCATATCGATAGTATCGCAGATATAGCTATGGGATGATATGCATCGTTATTGACGCCTATTTCTTTTGGGAGCCACTTCTCTCGCCCTTCGCCCAGAACGGGTCTCAACTGTTGGTATCACGTGATGGTATATACCAATTGTGATATATTAAACACCTGCAGGTGTCTCCAGGCTGCGATGTGGTACAGTCAGGCCTTACAAAGGTCATCGATCGTGGTCATCGCTATCACATTGCAATATAAACCACATCCAAGTACAGGGTACCTGCTGCATGTGACGGGGATCCTTTCTTTGTTCTGGACAGGGAATCCCCGTACGATCGCAGTGGCTCCCAATAGTTTGACGGAATATAGTAGAGTGCCTCACACGTCTATGGAGGTTGTGGCTTGACTGTATTCCCCAACCTTGGAAGATATTGACAGTTGTCTCCACCGAATCCACTGTGGATGACCTCCATGATATCAGATAGAGCAGGTGATAACTCGTATCCCAAGGACCACTATCCGAGTAACAGCATTCTCCACATCATGGCCAAGCTCTTTTCAATAGCGTATTCGCATTAATGACTTTGGCATTGTCCAGACCAGACATGTTCATCAAATGAACTATGTGCTTTAGTCACCTGACAACAAGGGCAAAGTTTAGTAGATCGAGGTGCAGCCGAACTCGTACGCCAAAAGCGAACCCCGCTCCTTCTAGCTGGGATATGAGGCTTCTGGAAGCCGGGTCTGAGCAAACCCGAAAGGAAGTGTGGCAGAATAGAGCAAGTCGACTGTCGATCTTATCATAGCACTTGCCACGAACTTAGACCAATACCACTGTAGCCTGTAGGAACGCGAAGATGGTGATGCCTTGGCACCTATCGCAGGGCGGCAGGGTAATTGGGATGCACCGGAAGAGTCCAATATGAGATTGGTGCATGCCGACGCGCGGAGAGGAAGAGGCTGACAGGATCTGGCATCGAGGGGGCGGGGAGAGCAAACCTCCAGCCACAGATCTGCCCAACTCGACTGAAAACGGCGAGAGAGCATACCGAATCATCCATGTTCCATCCCACTTAGCGGGGATTGTTCGGCCAAATCCAAAGCTTGAAGACCCATGGGATCGACTCGTGCATTTATCGAATATGACAGCTTCAGAGCATTGCCGTTGATGGATAGCCCGCACCCTCCCCCCCATCCCGCTGTACCCCACTTCCCCACACTCAGCTTCCCATGGTCAGTCCATCCACAAGCTGGCTGATATTGCCACTGACGGCCTTTTCTCTGCATTTCTGCCAGGTATCAGTATATTGCTCGCCACATCTCCAGGTCGTATGACAAGCTTACGCAGCACTTAGTAGTCGCCTGCAGGCCGGAGATTTTATCGGCTTGTTGCGGCTAGCGAAGCGTATATACTACATATCGGTGTAGATCATCCCCTGTACCATATATTGTGCCTCAATTAACCCTGTCAAGATGGTCTCCGAGTAGTAGAATTCTGTTAGCGAAGCGACGAGTCGGCGGCGCCGTAGCTCGCGAAGAAGTGGAAACCAACTTCGCGCGAAGACGAGACTAGAACAGGGACAACCCAGAGTGGCTAGTAAGTAAACCAGTAAAACGGCACACAAGCCTCTCACCGCAAGGACCTCCGACGGTAGTCGGCTTTTGGCCCAGAGAGGGCGGAGGCGGGACGCTCACGGTAAGCGTCAATGCCGTGCATCGGCAAAATAGAAAGTGAGACCATTCTCGGCGACACCCCTCATTCTTTCGCCCATGCTCTCCCTTGCCAAAACAGAAAGGTTCGCCAGCAGCCATTGGGAAGCTATACAGCTTAGTCATGCAAGAGCGGGTTGGGGGCGAGGAAGCTGCGGGCCGCTTACCCTGCAGGCTGTCCCATCTGCACATACCGTGCGGGAATGTGTGGGATGTCAGTTTGGGGAGTATTATCCGCTGCCGACCTCGAATTTGCTAAATAATTTTTGAATAGCCTCATTCCTATCGCTGCCAGACCAAAATAATTCTAAGAAATAAGTCAGCCTTACAAAGCTGATTTACTGCTTGCATTATTTTCGCTGTTCCTTGATGGATGCAACCTTGGACGGAGAACAAGGATAGAATGAGCCATTTCACATCGTTGTCAACCAGAGGTCCTTTCCTTCATACCACCAGTAGCAAGAACAAAAATATAGTGCCGTTTATATGTCCGTCGGACTGATCTCTGCCGACTTGGAATAACCCATAAATCAACGAGTAAATGTAACACAAAAATAATTCATAAATCGATCAGAAAATGTAACCCATTGTGTGTCAATTTGATATAATCGAGCTCACTCGCTGGATGAACTCCGGTTTGTCTCACTTCTTCCACTTGTTCCTGAAAGGTATGCACAGTATAGTGCAATAACTAATCATTGCGGTCCGAACTCCGAATTTCAGACACAATATCAGGAACCTTACAGCCAAAACCCAGCCACAACGCGTCATTTTCCCAGGGTTTGCTTGATGCTGGGCAGCAACCAACATCGCTCAACTTGTGGCTGAGACAGCCTTGGCCTGCGCAACCTTCAGACAAGGAACAAACCTGAAATTCTTCTCAAGCCTCCTGCAGGAGTAAATGAATGTCGACCCAATGGTGTGAATCGCAACGGTTCGGAGATTTTTGAGCCTGCAAGGGGACCGCGGATCAGCAGCAGTTGACCCAAGGAGCGCAGGGCGATCTTCCGAAACTTAATAGAGCGGGAGGGATGTGGCTGCCTGTTTTTGAGGGCCTGTTTCTGGGATATTGATTCAGTCAGGGTCTTGAAAGTGTTTTGAGCGGGGTTGATGGAAAAGCTCCGAGGAAAACACCCTTCTGCTGGTGGCCGTATAGTGGCTATGCAAGTCATTCTCCGTTTGCATCGACGTCAAAAGCATTGACATGGCAACTCATAGACTTCAGAGGAATTGTGTGGCTATCTTTGTCTCGTATTTTTGAACAGCAAGTATCCGCGGAGCTGAGAATAGGTTCATTGAGTTTCTTCATTAAAAATTCCCACAGCAATTGATATTAGAACAAGTAAATTCAAAGCTATTATCTCCCCTCGACAATGACAAAATCAACTGCTAATCCAATGGAAAGGCTCGTCGCAAAAATCTAATTAGACTTCACATCGACCTTTGTTTTATCTGCGGGGTGTGTTAGCAGGACATGTTTCCCATGGAATTGGCAACACACAGAAAGCAACATAGTTCTTGATGTGACTCGCTTTCTCGAACGTCTCTGGGTAATACCAGGCAGCGTCTTTCAATTCCGTCTCTGTCGGGGTATTAGTACCATCTCCCATCGAATGGAAGGAGCCACATACTGCCAGTGGTGATGTTGTAATACGATGCATCGCCCTGATATCACGTCAACGCCCATCCCGCAACACATATCACGATTCAGTTGTCAAGAAATAGAGGCCAGAGAACAAAGCCTGGGTTTCAAACCTTCCAAGGGCAATGGGTACTCGTGTCAGACTTCGTGAAGACCTTCTGATCAACAGAACTGCCATTATTTGTTCAGTATAACCAGTCTCAGCTCCATACATCGGCCATCCTCCTGTCACATACGCTGGAGGGAACTAATCCGCCGAAATATTAGCCATCTGACACATTGAGAATGGCACACCGGGACTCTTAAGACATACATAAATGTTCCCTTCGACAACTTCGTAATTGTCAGTCTCGGCAATTATCTGCCCGTTCACTGTAGCTGTGGCATGCATGATGATAATTCTCGCAATAATGTTCTGGAAATGATGGTATATAACTGAGACAATGTGTCTTAGACAAAGCTGCAGGAACACTACGATGAATCCTTTCGGTATGAAAGGTTATGAAGGTTTATGAAGCTCATTTGTCGTGAGAGGATTATGTGAGCTTGCTCGGTAATCCACGTTTGGATGTTGACGAATGATGTTGATGGACCTGAGCTGTTTCATGCGGGGTATTACTCGCGCGTCACATCACCTTTTTCGGAAATTCCACACCTATGGCAACAACATTGGTGCAAATTGTGCTTCACTGCCTTAGTACGCAAATATTTATAAAAATGACTTCAAATTTATGGACCACCTAGGCAATGTCAACCCGGATTTTCAAGTCCCTGCATATGATTTGCGCAGGGCTCCGACGCATCTAATCTTATCTCGTACAAAATGTGACGACTCAGCAGGCTCAGCTGCAAAAAGAAACCAGAGTTTTCCAACTATTGTATTATCATGACTTTCATTGATCAATTGCTCATCGGCACTCGCATGCCATGCGCCCTTATCACAACACTTAAGCTGCAGGAGACAGCCCCGTAACCAGACTTCACAGTGGGAAACAGCGATATACGCACTGTCGTTGGTTATAATCACCGTCAGCCTTGGCGCTAGTAAATACAAGCGCGGAACGTTCCGTTGTTAGACTTCAATAATGAATTCGATGTGGCAATATGGCTTCGAATTTGAAATGCATCTCTGACATACAATAGACCTGTCGTAATTACTTATCGTTATCGCCGTTTCCGCGATCGGATAGGGTGTATATATTTCATTTCTTTCCCCCTTGCTTCTTTATATATTTCACTCTCAGCCAGCAACACCCCGCATCTCTTTTGCATAGCTGTGTAGTAATCACAGAATCACCACAATGGACTCCCGGCAGTTCAAGGAAGCCGCCACGTCAGCGATTGATGAGAGTGAGTACTATCGCTGTCCTTCGCAAGTAGTTTGTGTGCTGATATGGTGTAGTTGTGAGCTATTACGATACTCTACCGGACAGGAAAGTCCTGTCCAGCGTCGAGCCCGGATATCTCAGGAAACTTCTCCCATCCGGTCCTCCGGAGAAGGGAGAGCCATGGACAGACATTCAGAAGGACATTGAAGAGAAGATTGTCCCAGGATTAACTCACTGGTATGACTCCTTCCCATTTCCTTGTGCTATGGCCCTTTTATTCCGCACACCCCAGTCCGTTCTGACACCCACAGGCAACATCCAAACTTCATGGCATTCTTCCCTGCCAGCAGCTCATTTCCGGGTATGCTGGGTGAACTTTACTCGGCTGCATTCACCGCCCCAGCTTTTAACTGGATTTGCTCTCCAGCAGTCACCGAGCTTGAGACAGTCGTCCTCGACTGGCTCGCCAAGCTCCTCAACCTCCCAGACTGCTACCTTTCTACTGGACAAGGTGGTGGTGTCATCCAGGGCTCTGCCTCGGAGGCAATTGTAACTGTCATGGTAGCTGCCCGTGACAAGTATCTCCGTGAGACTACATCTCACCTCAGCGGCGAGGAGCAAGAAGATGCCATCGCCCTCAAGCGCAGCAAGCTTGTTGCCCTCGGTAGTGACCAGGCCCACAGCAGCACCCATAAAGCTGCCCTCATCTCCGGAGTCCGCTACCGCTCGGTTCCCACGACCCTTGAGAACAACTTTGCCCTGACCGGCGACGCTCTGCTCAAGACAATCAACGAGCTCAAAGCCAAGGGCCTGGAACCCTTCTACCTCACCTGCAACCTGGGAACAACCTCTACCTGCGCCGTTGACGATTTCTGTTCCATCACCAGAGCTCTGAGGACAGCTGCCCCAGCCGGCCCAGGCGAGATCTGGGTGCACGTCGATGCCGCCTACGCCGGCTCCGCCCTCGTCTGCCCCGAGTACCACCACCTGACGGACCACTTTGGATCCTTCCACTCCTTCGACATGAACATGCACAAGTGGCTCCTGACCAACTTTGATGCATCCTGCCTGTTCATCCGCAAGCGCAAGGACCTCATCGACGCCCTCAGCGTGACCCCAAGCTACCTGCGCAACGAGCACACCGAGAGCGGCCTCGTCACCGATTACCGCGATTGGCAGATCCCTCTTGGACGCCGCTTCCGCAGCTTGAAGATCTGGTTCGTCATGCGTTCGTATGGTGTTGAGGGGATGCAGGCGCATATTCGCCGCCATATCAAGCTAGGCGATACTTTCTACGAACTCGTTAAGGGGCGGCCTGACTTGTTCGAGATGGTTGGGGAGCCTAAATTTGCGTTGACGACGTTTACTCTCGCGACCAAGGATGGGGAGGATCGCGAGGAGGTGAATCGCGTCGCCAAGGAGGTTTATGAGACTGTTAACCAGGGCGGTGTGATTTATATCACCAGCAGCGTGGTGGGTGGTATCTACATTCTTCGTGTGGTCAGTGCGAATGAGCTGGCTGAGGAGAGTTATGTACTCAACGCCTTCGACATCATCACGAAAACCACCGAGGAGGTGCGTAGCCGCAAGGCCATCAATGGAACGAACGGAGTTAACGGTGACAAAATCACCAATGGGGTGAATGGAAAGGTTCATCAAAAGTTGGTGGAGGAAGGGGGCGGTAAGGGACTTGGAGACGTGACGGACGTCAATGGAATTGAGAATAAAGTATGAGGGGCGTTTTCAGGATAGGAGAAGCATATGTAACGACAACGAGAGAGAGAAACTCCACTTAACACAACAAGCGTAGACTTATACACCGCAAGACACAGATTCCAGGTTTGGCAACACGTTGGTTCTCAAAAAAATCCAGGAAGGTAGATAGGATAGCCAAAATATCAAGCTGGTACATCGTAATATTATTTCCGTCTTTCATACTGTAAGTAATGTTTATAACCACCTGGGTATATCGTATTGACTTCCCCGTCCAAACGCCCGCTCAACCCCGTTTACTTGGGTGAGCTATCAGCCGTCCTGCTTATTATCGTACAGTCTATAGCTTCGATCGTATCGTTTCTCGTCCTCGTTCCTGCCACGTATAATTCCATGATCACGTATATCTCCATCCTTATCCACCAACATTCAAGCCATTATTCCTTCTCTTCAAACCGGCAGCGACTCGTTGCCCAGTCCAGGTACACGATCCACGACCATCCCAATGTACGGTCCGATGACGGGGATGTTGCGCATGAAGCCAAGGATTGTGCCGATGAAGTCGCCAAAGAGGATGAATATGCCGTACAGCTCGATCAGGAAACCGAACAGCGGCCAGCGCAGTAAGATGAGTAGGATGCCAAACGCAAACGCGGCAGTGCCCTTCAGCTTCTGGCGGCGCGCGAAGAAGAGGAGTGTCTTGGCCGGGCCGATGATGGCGGTCAGACCGATGAGGAAGAGAATGTTGCCCATGGCGAGCATAGCGCGGTCGAAGAAGAGGAAGACGCCGAAGATGAGGAAGAAGGCGCCTGTGGTGCTGTGTTAGGGGTGTTCTATAGGGACGGGAAGGACGGCGGGGCGAGCTTACCACCGGAGCAGAAGGCGACACCGACCTCTGTGTGAATGTTAGCATATAATTCCCATCGTGAAGTCTGCGCATGAGCGACGTATGGCGACAGGCGCACAGTGCGAAAAAGGGGCTGGACTGGCGATAGGGAGCTGGGAGCGCGACGTACTCTGCGAATCTGATAACCACATGGTAGGCATATTTGCAGTATTTCGAAGGGCCTTTCTGTACAGTATATGGCAACAGAAGACAAATTAGGGTTTGAAGAGGGCACAGAGAAGTGAAGTGTGAAGGAGCGAGGTTCCTTTTTTTTCGAGGGCGCAGCAAGATTACGCCCGCGATAACTTCGGGCCACTGGTCGATCCCAGTTCCGGTGGTCGCTGAGATGGGGACGTGCACCGGATTGAGTTGAAGTGGGGTCTGGACTGTATAAATAGCTCGGTTTGGTAGGCGATGATCCGTTTCAACACAGAATTTTCTTCAAAATGCTTTGGAGATCACAAAACGGAGAGCTGAACAGCCACGACGACGACGATGAGTCCACAACACAATGTTGGCGGCTTCGATGATCGTGCTGTCCTTTCCTTCTCTATGGGATGGTTGCATGTGCGGGTGCCTGGACAGGAGCGCGGGAGGGACGGATATCTGTCCTGATGTCTGCTGTCTGCTGTCTTGGAGCTCACTTGCGTCGTATGACGGTAGGCTGCATTTCATTGTTTTATTCCTTATCTCTATGTACGATTCTCCGATTCTCCGATTCTACGATCCTGCGATCCTGCGATCCCATCACGAATCCATACATGCCGGACCACCTAGCTTTTACAGCTATGGTAACTGAGAGTTTAACCCCTATATGCTCTCGGTACCCCGTCAAGGCAAAGAACACCCGGGGTACTCGCACTCTACGGAGTTGTACCCTCGATCGCTATTAAGCCGGAGCGCTTCCGAGGATGCGGCTGTTGAAAGACAGTTGCCGTATGGAATGAGCTTGACTGTGATGATCTCACAACAATATAAATGCCGTCTTGTCTGTCTAGCTTCGTTATTTTTAAGTGGAAGTATAGACCTTAGATTGAGCATACATACCCCTTATTTAGCTATTCTATAGACTTTTGAATCCGATACCCTGTACCAACCAGCGCCGTTCCTGCCTTAAACTCCGTGCTTGAGTGACTCCATGCCTCAAATGGCCAATAGCCCAATGCCAAATGTGCTCCCATAACCCTTGACACGACATACAACCAACCTCCCCCTCACTTCAGAATCGTGTGCGCCCCCCTAGCTTCAAGGTACTGCTCCGCAACGCCCTGCCCCAGTGTCCTCAGCACCGCAAACACCTCCTTATCGTGGTACCTCAGTCTCGTCTTAGGATCCGTATACGGCGCCACCAGCCCCGTAACATCGCAGTAGTGCTTGGGATGCGCCAGCGTCGGCGCCGACTCGATATTTGTATACGTCGCCCCCGGCCCAACACCTCCCCCAACCGCCGTAGTCTTCGCGTTCATATTCCGCTCCAGCACCAGCTTACTCAGGTTCCTGCTTGCCTGTGCCAGGTTTGGTGGCTGGCGCCTGTCGGGCGCGCTCGAGGCAGGAGTGGAGTCGCCCGCGGTGGATGTGTCGCCGGAGTCGTCGCCACCGGGGGTCGCAGCGCCGCTGTTGTCTTGTGTGGGCATCAGAGAGGAGGCTTCTTTGCGGGAGCTGTCGCCAATGATGGTCTTGATGTTCTTGTTGCGGCGCTGGTTGGGCTTCCAGGAGGGGTTGCGGAAGGGGCGTGGAACGTGGTTAATGTCGAGCTTCTCGATGAGGGCTTGGTGGGCTGCTTGGGCGGCGGCGATTTCTTCGGCCGCTGGGTTGATTGGGGGTGGCATTTTGGAGGGTGAAATTGTTATATCAATAGTATTTGTGTGTGTTGAATATCTGAGGTCCCAGTGTAATGCCCTTTGCGCCGTTTGCGATCGATGTTGGCTTGTCAGCGATTCGTGATGGAACTGGATATATGTATACTGCCAGCCGTCACCGCCATTTGGGCCGATTCGCGTCAACAACACCGCGTTTGGATTGCCATGATCGCCTTTGGTTTCCTACAACTTCACTGAGCAAAAATGGTAAGCCTGGGATAATATTGATGTTTTTACATTCACTAACTACTGCTCTTGTAGGAAAGTCCTCACGAGCATCAGCAGAACCTTCTGCTGTCCCGTATCATCACCAACGTGGTAAGTTGTTTGGAAGCTCCAGTATATACTACGAAGCTAATAATCGGTCAGGAGAAGCTCAATGAAGCTATTGTACTACTCAACAAGGGCCTACAGGTGGATTTCCCCATATAACTCCAAGGGGCCGAGCTGATACTATCCCAGGAAATCAACATCCAAAACATGAATGTGGAACTCGTTGCACAGATGTTCAAGAACTACCAGTCGAATGTGCTCTTCCACCTTGAAGGTAGGGATTTTATACAATGCAGTTAAGAATTATAACTAATCTATAATCTAGCAACGGACAGTCTGAAGGAGCCATCATAGAGGGAGGGCAAGCGGGGTCGATGGAGGGGAAGGCGGTGATGAATTGGACGAGGCGCTGGGAGTCTTTGTTACTCGGTTTTATACCTTTATTTAAGAAATAAATGGCAGTTTTATTGTAAATACATTCATTGAACGTGCAAATAACCATAAATCCTATCATAAACACAGAAAGTTGAACTACATGTCCAGCATCGGCATGGACATCGTTGCTTTCACAGCCTTGTGCCCGCTGCTGCCGTCGTGCCATGAAAACTCTCAGCCTCGCCGATGCCCATCGCGCCCCAAATTCCACACGCAACGTGCGGCCCTCAACATCGTCGCATTCACGTCCAGCGGCGCCGCTCAAAATTTCAAGCCGAGATTGAATGAACGCAGCAGCCGCGACTACCAAATATATTTAAGCTCCACCATAAACGAGGGCCGTCAATGGCTTGAAGAACACACACCGACCACAGCACCAACATCACCACGACAATGGCGCCCTCAGCTATATCTCCCAATGCCCCAGAGGTCTCCTCGGGACGACCAGAAGCTGGACCTGCAAAGATATACCCCGTCAAGGAAGCTCACTTTGACGGCTATCAAGCACCACAGCCTGACGGATACAAGAAAGCACAGCAAATTGGCAGCGACAACGTCGCGATCGTTATTGACAATGGTAAGACCCCAGCAGAAGCATACAATCCTCACACCATGTTTACCTGCTGACAATGCATGTCCAGGCTCATCGGCAGTCCGCGCAGGATGGTCCTTTGAGGACAACCCGAGGTTCTCAATCCCACCCGTGATGGCAAAGTATCGAGACCGCAAGTTAGGCAAGACTTTCGCCTTCGCCGGCTCCGACGTCTACGCCGACACCACCGCGCGCGGTCACATGCGTAATGCCTTCGAAGCCGGCAGCGGCGTCGTTTGCAACTGGGACGTGATGGAGTACGTGCTGGACTACCTCTTCCTCAAGCTCGGCATCGACGGCCAAAACGGCGCAATCGATATGCCCATCGTCATGACCGAGACACTCGCCAACCTGCCGTACTCGCGCAAATCTATGAACGAGATCCTGTTTGAGTGCTACGGCGCTCCCTCCGTCGCCTACGGTGTCGACGCGCTCTTCTCGTACGCCCACAATGGGGGAAGCACAGGGCTCGTCGTCTCCTCCTCCAACAGCTCCACGCACCTGATCCCCGTGGTCGATTCGCGCGCGCTGCCCGCCCAGGCCACGCGTCTGAATTGGGGCGGTTCTCAGAGTGCAGAGTACCTTCTTAAGCTGATCAGGCTCAAGTACCCGACTTTCACGGGGAAGCTGAATGCCTCGCAGGCGGAGCACATGGTGCGTGACCACTGCTACGTAGCGCAGGACTATGTCAAGGAGGTGGGCGAGATTCTCGATTGGACGGGTCTCGAGGACCGCGACGTCGTCATCCAGTACCCCTATACCGAGGAAGTTATCATTCAGAAATCAGAGGAAGAGCTCGCACGCGCGGCCGAGAAACGGAAAGAATCCGGTCGCCGCCTGCAAGAGCAGGCCGCCAAAATGCGTCTCGAGAAACTGGTCCGCAAAGAGCAGGAACTCGACTATTACCGGTCCCTCCAGACGCGTCTCGAGACTGAGAACAAGAAAGAGACTAAACGCCTCCTTGACGCCGAGGACCTAAAGGATGAAGCGGCCCTCGCGAAGACAATCAAAGAACTCGACCTTTCGATCCGCAAGTCCAGGCAAAAGGACGTCGGCGGTCCCGAAATCGAAGACGATGCCGAACCACCGAACTATGACCTCCTCGACATCCCTGACGAGGAACTAGACGATGCGGGGATCAAGCAGAAGCGCCACCAGCGCCTCATGAAATCCAACCACGAAGCCCGCGCGCGCGCCAAGGCCGAAAAGGCCGCCGAGGCCGCTCGCGTTGCTGAGATTGCACGTCTGGACCAGGAGCGCCGTGAGAACGATTTAGAGGGATGGTTGGAGGAGCGCCGTGCTGCGCGCGCTGCCTTGGTTAAGAAACTCAAGGAGCGCGAGCGCCTCAAGGCAGATCTGGGGAACCGCAAGTCCCTCGCTAGTCAAATCAGGATGAAGTCCATCGCCGCCCTCGCCTCTGACACGCCCACCAAAAAGCGCCGCAGAGGAGGCGACGACGATACCTTTGGCGCCGACGACGACGATTGGGGAATCTACCGCCAAGTCGCCAACGATGGGGATAACTCTGATGACGAGGAAGAGGACCTCGGCGCTAGCCTCAAGACTCTCGAGCAGGAGCTGCTAGAGCACGACCCGGAGTTCACGGAGCTGCATACCCACGATGCGCAGAGCGATTGGTCGACTTCGCTCATCCACGCGTTTCTTCGCGGTCCTCGCGCCTTCGACGCTGGTTCAGCAAAGGAAGCGCACCAGCTCCACCTCAACGTCGAGCGCATCCGCGTCCCGGAGGTAGTCTTCCAGCCCTCAATCGCAGGGCTCGATCAAGCAGGCATCGTAGAGATCGCAGCGGATATCCTGATGCAGCGTCTCGGCGGCCAGGTTGATATGCGGGATATCTTCCTTACGGGCGGCGCGACGCTGTTTCAGGGGTTTGAGGAGAGGTTGGCGAGGGAGTTGAGGGCGGTGTTGCCGGTTGAGCGCGCGGTTGGGGT
>LNAR01001875.1:0-19705 GCA_001630585.1 Pseudogymnoascus sp. BL549 | reverse complement strand
TGACTGCTGAGCAAACCGCCATTGTCAAGTCCACCGCCCCCGTCTTGGAGCAGCACGGCAATGCCATCACGTCGCACTTCTACAAGCGCATCCTAGCCGCCGTCCCCGAGCTGCGCAATGTCTTCAACGCGGCGCACCAGGAGTCAGGTGAGCAGCAGTCCGCGCTCGCCCGCGCCGTCTGGGGCTACGCCGCGCACATCGACCAGCTAGACAAGCTCTCCTCAACCGTCTCACGCATTGGGCACAAACATGCCGGTCTCGGCGTCGCCCCAGAGCACTACCCCATCGTCGGCGAGCACCTCCTCGCCTCCATCAAAGAGGTCCTTGGCGACGGCGTCAACGACACCGTAATGGAGGCCTGGGCCGTTGCCTACGCCCAGCTCGCCGAAATCTTCATCGGCTTTGAGAAGGGCCTCTACGACGCTGCTGCCGCCACCCCCGGCGGCTGGAACGGCTGGCGCTCTTTCGTAGTCGAGCAGAAGATCCCCGAGAGTGGCGAAATCACCTCTTTCCACCTCGCTCCACAGGACGGCGGGCTCCTCCCTCCCTTCCGCCCGGGCCAGTTCATCACAATCCGCTGCTTCGTCCCAGGCCTCAACCTCTTCCAGCCGCGTCAATACTCGCTATCCGCACCCTCCGGATCCTCCCGCTTCCGCATCTCCGTCAAGCGCGAGGCGGCCGGCGCTGATAAGCCCGCGGGACACATCTCGAGCTTACTGCATGATGGGACGCCCGAGGGCGCCGTGCTGGATTTGAGTATGCCATATGGCGATTTCACGCTCGATTCTGAGGCCACGACACCAGTGGTCCTGCTCAGTGGCGGTGTGGGCCTGACACCCATGCTGTCGATGTTGCAGACTATCACGTCTGGACCGTCGGAGCGAAAGGTTCACTTCGTGCATGCGGCGCGGAACCGCGATACGCATGCTATGCGGGATGAGCTTGCGTCGGTGATAGCAACGAACCCGAACGTATCGAAGGCGGTGTATTATGATACCGTTGGCGAGGGGGACGTGAAGGGCGTGGATTATGATTTCCACGGCCGCGTGGAGTTTGCGAAGACGGAGGAGGTGGTTGAGGGTGCGGATTATTATATCTGTGGACCAGTGCCGTTCATGGCGAAGCAGAGGGCGGATTTGGAGAGGTTGGGCGTGGAGCCTGGAAGGATTCACTCGGAGGTGTTTGGTGCTGCGTAGAGGCTTGACTGATGGGAGATGTAGGATAAGGGTATTGTAGATAGATTTCTTTTTTGGCGTAGGGGTCGTTTTGGGATACACTCTCCTCGATGATAGCGAACATTAGAACTGGGTTTAAGATCGAGGCAAGGTACTGACAGATGGATAGAAATAGAGATAGAGATAGAAAAGTCCACCTTCGTTAGATGAAGCCAGTGGCGCTGGATATAATTTAGAACGTTCGTTATTACACTACAGCCGGGCTTGCCCATCTTATGGATTTCTTTTGTGAAGTCAATAATGTGGTCCATTTCAATAAAGCACACTGTATGCACCACCTTGGTATCTACAGCAAACAACAGAAGGCTAAATATGCTATGTTCATGATTCTTATAGTGCTATGCTATATGCGTTACTGGTATAATGTGTCCTATTTACTCTAGGCTTCGAACAGCCTCCTTCCACCTCCACAACAAAGAGCAACGAGCAAAATGCCTCCCACAACAACTCTCAACATAGTCTAGCCGACTCCATTTAAGCTCCAGTCGGCGTCGTCGTCCCCTTCCCACTCGACATGCTGTACGGCGCCTACAATTCATTAGCTTCACTCGCAAAGAAAAGGATCGATAAAACTTACCAGCACCTTCCGGGCATTGCAAATTCTCCACGCCAAGTTCCTCACATTCCCATCTGCCAGCACCACGCCCGGCGCGAACTCGACTCCAAACACTTCCTTAACCGCAAACACCACGCGGCGCGCATACTTGCTCTCGCGCTCCACCAGCTCTCCAAACCCATCGTCCACCCCATCCGGCGCGACCTCTGGGTCGCGATCGAAGCAGTTGCGGACCACAGGGAGCAACGCCTCTTCGATAGCCACGCGCACTGGACCAGTCGTGTCATCCTCGTCGAAACGCGGAAGTTGAATGGTGAAGGGCCTCGAGATGGCCATAACGTTATGCTTGCCATCGTGGTGGTACCGGAACTCAAAGACGCCATGCGTCCAGAAGAGTTTGTCGCCGCTGAAAACCATCTCGCCCTGCACAAGGGCAGTGTCGCCATCGCCACCGGTGTATGGCTGGTTCGAGGACAGAATACCGGTATCAGCGATGGAGGAGTCGTATTCATCGCGAGTAGTGGGGATCCAACGTCTGGCGGAGCTGAGGCGGGTAACATCGCGCGAGGCGTTGTCAGCGACCATGTAGAGTCCGATCCAGTCTTTGTGGCTGTGGTTGGCTGGGGCAGTCCACTTGACGCGGATAGGGGCGCCATAGTCAAAGGTTCGGGACTTGTACGGGCTGCTTTTGGTGGTCGAGCAGTCTTCAATATTGATAGAGTAGTCCTTGGGGTTGTAGCCTGCTAGGTCGGGTGCCAGACGGGTAATGGTCAGTCGTGCAGGGTACTGCTGGAAGAGTGCCGTGGTGTCGCGGACAAAGGTAGAAACACCAGTCGCAAGTTTAGGGCGAGCAGCATCGAGGAAATCCTCAACAAAGTTCCCAGTTTCTCCAAGAACCTTATCAACGCTACCGTGCCACGACTTGAAGTGTGGTGGCAGGGAATTGCGGAATGTCTTCGTCAGCCCTGCCTCTTTGCGGAGGCTCTGTCCGTAAAGTTTCTGCATGTGAGGCTTCTCAACGAATTGGATGAATCCGAGTGCTAGCATATGGCTAAGCAATGCCAGGAAGAACACGGCTTTGCTATTGGTAATGAATACTGCTCCCCAGACACCCGCGAGGCCGATGATGCGCTCGGGGTTGTTGAGGTATCTGTAGATGCCGCTGTATGTCAGCTTTGGTGCGTGGTCGAAGAAGAAATCGCCGTAGAACCATCCAAACTCGCTGAGAGACTCGTAGATGCTCACTGCAGTCCAGAGCTGCAGAGCCACAAGGGCGAATCCGACCACATGTCTTAACAGGACCAGTCCGTAGTCCCAGTCTGGCGGGGATGAATACGATTTCCATGCTGCTGCGACGAAGCTGATCCAAGCCATTGACATGCTGAGGTGGTACATGCCCTTCCATTGACGCCATGCCTCTTCTGCGCTCTCGCCGTATTTGACAAAGTGGCGAGTCCACAGTTTCATGTTAGATTGTTGATCTAAGATTATTCCCAGACCAATGCTGTACCACAATCGCCACGCGGTAGCATGGAGGACAAATAATACCTGCCAGATTGTTGTGCTAGGTGTGAAGAAAGTCAATAGCGCGGTGTACATCACCAGAAGGAGTACAGATACATCCGTAATTCGGTATGGGTCGATATTGTCAAATCCCATGACATTGTGGAGGTTGGAGGGCAGGGCAGGTGTCACTGGAGATCTGGGTCTGATGGGTTCCAGGACGGATTCCTCTGGTACCCCTTCGGCAACAGCTGCTTCGTGGCTTGCTTCCTCAACTTCGGAATGGGTAGGGTTCGTATCTCTTCTAGTTCTTGGCGCAGGGGGGTTGTACGTCTTCTCGATGTGAGGGTTCTCAACCAAGACAAGGAATGCGAATTGGGCGGCGTGTGCAATAATAGAGATGAAAAGCACCGAGTAGCTGGACGCCATCATAGAGATACCATAGTAGCCGGCGTATCCGACAGAGTACATGGGATGAGGTGCCATCTCGAAGACACCGTCGAATGTCAACTCTTGATCGACAAGGTAGAAGAAGTCACCCCAGTACCATGCATAATCTTTGACAACACGATGGGCATCAAGCTTGACCCAGACATTAAAACCGAAAAGGACCAGACCAGTGGCCCAGCGAGCCACGAACATTAGATAGCTCTCATTCACTGGTTGGCTTCCACATGCAATCGCGAATAGGCAGTACGTAGAGAAATCGCACATGAGAATGAGATCTACGACACGTCGGAACACAAGCCAGGTGTTATACTCGATCGGTGCCTTCTCAAAACTGTAATCTTCGGGAATTTTTGCCTCCAGCTCGCGCTTTAGAAGGTCATACAGCCAAGGTCTGGGGTTCTTGCCCGACGCTGGGTTCTCGAATAGCTTCCACTGCTTCGCCCAGGTCTCCATCTGTCTGTGGTTGGATTGCACGCGTAGTAGGTAGCCAATTCCCACGTTGTAGCAGGCTCTCCAGAACAGAAATACAATAGCAAATAGAGGGACCCGGAGAAATTGTGGAAGGATGTAGAGCAGCAGGATATGGCCAGCCATGACGGCCAAAACGGCCACATCGGACAAGTTCTTTGGCTGTCGAGGGTCTAGGAGCTGCGAGACCATGTCGTGCGTGTGGGGAACTGTGAAGACTACGCAAGGTGAGAGTTAGCGGGTTCTTGCATCGTCCCATTATTTAGTAGCAGCGCGTCGAGCTGCACTGGGCTCTGGGGCGCAGGCTCAAAAAAAAACTTACTGGTTCCCTCTGGTGTCCGCCCAAACGTCTTCTTCTCCTTCTCCGGATCCTCCACAGCGGCGGCATCGCCCGCATCAATGACGTTTGGCGCGTCTTTGGAATCGGACACTCCATGCCTCTCTCTGAGGCCCTCCGCCCTGGTGGGCGGCTCATGGGATGTACTCATTGTTGTAACGCTCGCAAATGTATGAAAATGAAAACTCGCTAAGCACACGACACAGAATAAAGGGTTGCAGTTATCACAAGTCCGTGGGAGAGAAGGTTGACAGTTCGAGCCGCTCTCGGATAAGCTCCAGAGAGGGTCTGGTCCACTTTTTAACGGGGAAGCTGAGCTGTTGCTTCGATAGAGTTCCAACGAAAGCCAAAGCTTTTTATGGTTCTCAACGGTGGGTTTTCATGTAGATTATGGTTGGTTTTGGATCGTTTTCCGAGCTTGTTGTTGTCTTATATAGCCGGAAGTCGGAAGATTGAGGGTATCTCCATAAGGTCTACTGAGTGCAGTTCGCAGTTTCGCAGTATGCAACGTAATGTGTAATGTGTTTGCTGTGGTATGAGTTCAACGGCATCTGTATGGTGCCGATCTAATGCACAGTATAGTAGAGTACATTAACAAGGAAGGGACAAACTGTTCCTTGTTGGACCGTGAATAAACGAAAAAGACGCGGTGCAGCAGCGGTCAGGATTGGCAAAATGACATAGTAACTCGCGCAGGTGCGGGCGAGAGACACACCAACGCGCGAGCCCAAACAGCCCTACGAGCTCTCCACCAGTTTATCCACCAGTAACCAACATGAAATTTATAGTTTATCAATGAATTTATGCTAATATTTCAATAAAGAAAAAGGAAAACTGAGTAGAAGCCCAAAGATGACGAAATATAAAAAGAAAAGCGATAACAAATGCAATACAACTCTAATCTGCAGCCTTGACACGTGAAAATTGGGTAGCACCAGACAACCAGCCAATCCGGGCGTAGCTCCCTTCGTCCTGACGCTTTGCCTTATCTTGGCCTCCCGTGATTGACCGCTTCCCGATCGGAATTATTCTGCCGTATGCTTATCAATTTCCGTGGAGTTTCTAAATATCTACCCCGCCACCAGAACGTCCACCACTTCACCTCGTCGACAATACCCAGGCCGGGCGATTTCGACGCATCATATACATCATGTCGCCCTCATTAGAAGAACCTACCGCCCAAGATGTGGAGGATGTCATCAAAAACCCGCTCAAGGCCCCGCCACAGCTCGTCGCTCCAGAGCCTGAACACTGTGTAGGCCCCGAGTCCGAACAAGCCGGCACCGCAGACTCCTGCGCGGGTTGCCCCAACCAAGCCATTTGCGCCTCTGCACCGAAGGGCCCTGATCCCGATATACCCATCATCACAGCGCGTCTTGCATCCATATCCCACAAGATCCTCGTCCTCAGTGGCAAAGGCGGAGTGGGCAAATCCACCTTCACCACTCTCCTAGCTCACGCCTTCGCGCGCAACCCCGACTCCACGGTTGGAATCATGGATACCGATATTTGCGGCCCTTCGATCCCCAAGATGATGGGTGTGGAGAGTGAGACCATCCACGTCAGCGCCTCGGGCTGGAGTCCGGTCTGGGTCGCTGACAACCTTGCTGTCATGTCTGTCCAGTTCATGCTTCCATCCCGTGACGACGCCGTTATCTGGCGCGGTGCAAAGAAGAACGGGTTGATCAAACAATTCCTCAAGGATGTCGAGTGGGGTCCCATGGACTTCCTACTTGTGGATACTCCGCCAGGAACATCCGACGAGCATCTCAGCGTCAATGCATTCCTAAAGGAGAGTGGCGTGGATGGTGCAGTCGTGGTCACGACGCCACAAGAGGTTGCACTCCTTGATGTGCGTAAGGAGATCGATTTCTGCCGTAAGGCAGGCATCAAGGTCTTGGGCCTTGTAGAGAACATGTCGGGGTTCGTGTGCCCGAAGTGCACTCACGAAAGTCAGATCTTCCAGGCGACGACTGGAGGAGGGCAATCGCTTGCTAAGGAGATGGGCATTCCGTTCCTTGGATCCGTGCCATTAGATCCACGGATCGGGATGAGTTGTGACTACGGAGAGAGCTTCTTCGATGCTTATCCAGATAGCCCGGCATATACGGCATTGAAAGGCGTTGTCAGGAGGGTAGGGGAGGAGGTCGGGTTGGACGCAAAGGATGTCTTGCCTGAGGATTGAAAGGCCATCCGGAAGCTAATAAGGTCCCCGGTAGAGGGCTTATAACTACGATGACGCGCCGCTCACTATCAATACAATGGTATAGGAGTATCCAATCCGCCAGACCAGCCAAACCCAGAGGCTCAGGATTTAGAGTTCTCCAAGCCATGTCAAGTTGAGCCGCAATATACCCCAGAGGTGCCATATGCACATTATACGTTCATAAAACCAGCTGTATCACAACTTGTTGTTGAGCGTTAGTTAGCCAGAAATAAATCAATATTATTCGCATATGTTTGTCTTATATAGTGCCGTATTGTTCTCGTTCTCCATCTTCCCCATATTCTCAGCCTGTAACCCCTATGTCTACAGGGAATCCCCAAACCTCACTCCCAACTCCAGATCCTCAGGCCAACCCCCCCCTCCACCACCATAGGCGAAGCACCTATATAACCCAACTTCCATCCTGCCCCTCCGAGCGGCAAAGTGGCGCAGTGGAAGTACCACCGTCTGGAAAATCTGGCCAGGGCTAGGAAATGAATAAAAAGAGGTTGCTATTCGACTCCCAGCACACAAAACGACAACCAAAAAATAAATATATCTTATCCCTTAACTCAACACCACAAAGTAAAATCAAGTGATTTTCTACCATCAGATCTCAAAACAACGGGATCTGATGGGTCTTTTGCTTTTTTGATCTATGTAATCAATCATCAGGTTTCTTCGCATTCTTTTTGTTTTTTGAACCTCGGGTGCAAATGAGGCTCAGTCGATTTCATTACCATCCAAGCCAGATCCCGTCTAATCTTCACATTTACATCACCCTCAGCCAACCGATACGCACCATCATATACTCTATTTCCGTCTTCTTCCTCCAATCACTCTTTAAGGCATCAAAGTTAACCTCGTTGCCTCTAGAAGCTATTTCAACCGCATGCGGCAATGTTTTCCCACGTGATATGGCTATTCAACAAAGCAACCTCCTCGACTTCTCCAGATGCATACTACGGTCTGTAGAGGCTGCTCAAATAGTTGGTTATATGACGGATATGTATCGCAGAAGAGAGAAATATTCATACGAGCAGCTGCCTCACTTAGGTGCAGAAAATGTTGCTGGGAGAAGATTTACCCCTTTATACTTGTTGTATGAAATATACATAAAATACTCATATATAGCGACCACTTAGTTGCCTGTGTATATGCCCTCTGAACCCTGACATCTTGTTGCCATCCAACCTGCCAATACACAGTTCCCTCGAAATCCAAACCCGATTCCGCGAAAGCAGACACGAGATGATTGTTAGATCCCCCCCCATCCTCGAGTCGATCATGCCCACAACAAAGAATATCCGCAAGCATCACCCCCTTTATACCTCGCCCTCAAACTCTTTTGTCCTCACTCGCACCATCTTTATTCACTCCCCCGACCTTGTCTCTCCCCGGCGTCGCCCTCGCCCATCAAAGGACCAAACTCTCAGACAAAGCCCGACCCGTACACTCAACACCCCTTAAAATGGCCATTCCTATATGGCGCGTCTATTTCTTGATTTCATGTCCCAATCCATCCAAGAGTCGAATAATTCCCCAATCTCAACTCTACGAGCGACAAAATATCAACCTCAAACACCAGCGGGAGCTAGAACAAGGCCACCATGCCTCCCAGAGGAGCGAGAGGACGAGGACGACCGCGAGGTCGTCCTCCCGGACGTCCTCCCGGTGTCAGCCGTGGCGGTCTGGGCAGTCAGACTGTGATGGGCACAAACGACAATACAGAGGCCGGTCCTGCCGCTATCCCAGCCGCCAACACATTCAACCCAAGCATAGCCATCCCAACCAACCCATACACCGCCGGAACCGCTCCTGGCGTCCCACCCAACCCATATGGCCCCGGCACCATCCCGGTCAACCCATACGCCCCGGGTGCCAGTATGCCCACTTTCGCCGCGCCGCAGCAACAAACAGCCCAACCCCAAGCGCTCGGCGTCAATGAGCCAGACCAGCCCCGGCCCGGCGAGTCACCCGTAACGTTCCGACGGCGCATGGAAGCGCGACAACAAGCGGAAGGGATGCAGACGCGGAGACGGGCTCGGTTGCGCGCAGCTCGAGAGGCGGAGGACGAGGGGTGGATAGCGGAAACTGGGCAGGGGCCGAAGAGGAGAGCGACGACGAATCGGGCGGAGCTGATTGAGAGGCTGAATGATTGTGATTCGAGGGTGACGAGGAGTGCGGTGGAGAGGGACGAGGAGCTCATCAATTGCCAGTATTGTGGTAGGGGGGCGTCATGGCCGATGAAGTGTCGTGGTGGTGATAGGTGCACGGAGTGCGAGGCGAGGGGGTTGGAGTGTGCTAGAGGCCATAGGAAGCACTTCGACACGATTCGGGCGAGGCAGCTTCAGGGGGCGGAACCTTGGCGACCTGATACTGATCAGTGCCGCCAATGCAAGAGTAGGGGACTCCAGTGCTGGATGCCTGGTAATCAGCTACCGGGGCCGTGCATTAATTGCCAGCAGGATGGTCTGCCCTGCGATGTGACGCCGCTGCCGGTGAGGCGATGCCCCAGATGCCACTGGGAGCACAAATGCGTTGAGTGCGCCAGAAACCACCTACGCTGCGATGGCCAGATTCCTTGCTTGGTGTGCCTGCACAAGGGTATACAGTGTGTTGGTCTGAAGCCCGATGGATCTTGTCCCGATATCCCCATATCAACATATGGCACGGGTCTGCCGCCTCACCCGCCGCGTACGAGTGTTCGACCTCTCCCTGAGCAGAGGAATTGGCCGCCACCAAGTGGCCGACTTGAAATCCCGTACCAACCGCAATTGACAGGCGTTGTGAACACTGGTCCTCCAGGTTTTGCAGGGCCATCACCAGGACCAGCTCCCGGATCATCTCCTCCGGAATTGCCAGGAGGAGGAGGCTCGTCCGAGGAGGAAGGCCAAAATGGCCAAGAGGAGCCACTTCCGCGAGATCCAAATTTCGATCCCAATAACATCCGTGAGAGCCTCTACAACCCCTATGATGACGACAAGCCACCATGCAGTCACTGTGCCGCGGATATCCAGAACCGCAATTGCGACCAGGACACCCCCTGCTGGGAATGCTTGCGTCGACACATCGTAGAGCCAGAAGACTGTCGGACCTCTAGGCCATGCGAGTTTTGCTTCATGAATGAAATGCCATGTGACGCCGGTACTCCCTGCCAGCACTGCATGTTCATTGGATTCGGCGCCAACGAGTGTCGCCCCGAGGGAATTTCCGAGCAAAGATATTTCCCCAACCCCCCAGATCCAAACGTGTCCGACGACGAACCGTTCATCCACCCGCTGGGTTACGAAGAGCCGGCAGAATTCGACTATAGCTGCGCCTTCTGTGTCGCCTATGGGTTCAAGCGGTGCAATCCCCAAGATCGGCCATGTTTGACGTGCGTTCAATACGGGCGGACGGTGTTACAGTGTCGTTTTGAAGAACGCTGCGGCAGATGTTTAGAGCTGGACTTGCCGTGTGATGGCAAGATGCCTTGCTCCTTGTGTGCCACCGCGGATGGATTGACAAGTATGATGTGCCTCGGCCGCGGAGACACATCGATGCCCGGGGCCAACGACCCGGCCCCTGAGGGAAATGACATCGCGATGGGCGAGGGAGGTGACTACCCAGTTCTCCCTGGGTATGGGAATGCGTATCCTCCACAAGAGCCAAATAACGCTTTTGATCCTTTCGGTCCGGATAATCGACCACAGCAACAGTTTGACCCTTTCGGCCCGGACGATCCACCACAGCAAGAGAATGTCGACCCCAATCGTTTGGCTCTCGGAGTCCCAGGACAATCCATCCTTCCACAGAACGAAGTCCCTCGAGCGCCACCCGGAGGCTTCTTCCAGGTGCCTGAACATGTCCGCACAGAACTTCTCCCCCACTACCGCATCCGCACAGATGTATACACCAACGGCAACTTCGACCCCATACCAGGGGGCCACGTCTCCTGGAACGATTGGGCTCCGGAGTTCAGGTGCAAAGTAACCCTCGCAAGCGGTCTACCCTGCGCCAACCTCCCAACCATCGACTGCGACGGCGACGAAGAACACGGAGACCAAAAATTCGGCGTCTGCACACGGTGCCGCAACCGCGCAGTGGAATACACAGCGTATCTCATGGGCGAGGTCGAGGAGAAGAAGAACCTCTTCTGCTGCGCCACGTGTTCACAGGCGCAGATGCTTGCGTTCAACGAGAGGGGGTTCCAGGATGGTGAGATGTTGGTGGATAATCACTGTGATTGTGACGCGCAGATGCGGGCATGGCTGTGCTTTGGTTGCCGCTCCAAAGTGATACATACTGTGGGCAACCGGATGATTTCGACGAGGGAAAGGCTGACGCGAGATTCCGATAATGAGATACTCTGTCCGAGGTGTGGGGTTGAGCCTGGGAATAAGGAGGCGGCTTATACTTTGGCTAGGGGGCTCGCGAAGTGCTCGAGCTGCTGGGCTTGGATTAACTATGCGACATGAGATATAATTATGGTCGAGGAGTAGGATATGTTGGCGTTAAGACAGATGGCGGCGTTTGGGTTGTGTTGTTTGTTGTTTCAACGTAGTTTTAATTCTGAAGCTTAGATCAACGAACGAGATATCTGCATCACCATATAGTCTTTGTCAGTTCTTGCAGTGAGAATTGTAGTTACTCACCTCCTTTGATGCATCGTCTGATACCGGTCGTCGGGTGTCAGCGACGGGCATGATTGCTAAAGCATGGTAGCCGATGATGAATGAAGAATATAATTGACCTCAGGTTTGTTACCTATCGACCGTGCAAAGCATTTTGCAGCCTGCATGCATTTCCGTCTCCATCCCATCCCTCCACTCACGCTCCGTGTCACGCACTACGGCTCGAACACAGCGACAACCCGTAATCGCAAGGAGATAATCGGACAGCATCATACAAAAATGAACATATCCAGCAGAGAACAGAAAATACGACACACAAACCGGGGGATTCCCCATGAAATTAATATGGTAAAAAAAAACTCCTAGTAAAAAAAGACTTTGACAAAATAAAAAACGGGAAAATGTGTTGTCGGGTGGGTAACTCGGTCCCTCATGTCGCATCCTGTTGACCTCCATGTCTATACCATTCCTCTTCCTCCCATCCGCTGAGAATGGAAACCACCCCTCCAACTCCACCAACCCCCCAGTCTTCCCGTCCCACGTGCACTCTTCGCGCATTTCCCCTTTTCAAGTCGCCCATCGTAACCCACGCTGACGTATCGCTCCTTCCCTTCCTGCCACTCTAACCGCCTTACATCAGGACACATGATCCGCAGCATCCCCTGCGGTTCTCGCCCTCGCCCATCTCCATCTTGCCCTGTGGTCCGCCGTTTCCTCCCTGGCCACTGCCGCCGCCGCCTCCAAAGTCACCCGCCATCTGCTTGTTGTAACGGCGGATCTCGCGCACGATGTCGAAAAACGCGTTGTCGACATTGATGCGCGACTTGGCGGAGGTCTCGATGAACTTGCAGCCGAAGGACTTTGCTAGTGCCTCTCCCTCTAGAAACGAAGTTAAGTCAGTATAATTCTTCTAGCAGCAAATGATACCGACGCGTTATGCACACAGAAAGTAACGTATACGGGGATGAAAGCTCAAAAATCACGTACCCTGCTTGGAAACCTGCCTCTCGCCCTCCAAATCGCACTTGTTTCCTACCACCGTGATTGGGAAGTAGTCCTTGTCCTTCACTCGCAGGATTTGTTGCTGGAAGGTCATGATCTCCTCAAACGACTGCCGCGACGTGATGGAGTAGACAAGCAAGAAACCCTCGCCGGTGCGCATGTACTGCTCCCTCATCGCCGAGTACTCCTCCTGTCCGGCTGTGTCGAGAACATCGAGAAGCGCGACCTCATCATCGATAACACACTGCTTGCGGTAAGAGTCTAAAAAGAAGGTTGGTCAGTTGCTGCTGCAGTAGATGCGCGTTTGTCGGCGGATGGGAGAGTGAGGCCAGGGGCCGAGGCTAGGTGTATATCTATCGTACCTTCGATCGTGGGATCATATTCGTCGACGAAGTGGCTCTGGATCAATTGGATGGTCAAACACGACTTTCCGACACCACCACCACCGACAACGACGAGCTTATACTCGCGCAAAAACTGCAATAGGAGGTCGTGTTAGCTAGCTCCGCCATTTGCATGTGTTTTGTCCGAAGAGCTCCTGCGGTGAGGGTACACCCGCCGCAGAAAAGTTTCTGGTGTCTCGGTCGTACCTTGGATGCCATTGTATGAGGAGCCGCGATGACTCGTGGGGATTGTAGAGGTGAGGTCCTGCTGTGGAGAGGTGTGAGGTCGGTGGGATCCTATGCTGGCTCGGCGGTTGGTTGGGGTAGGTAGCGGATTGGAGGTGTTGAGGTTCTGTGCGTTCTCGAAGAGACGGGGGTCTGGGGGAAGCGAAGACGACGACGACGTCAATTGCGGGAGACTCAGCAAGTCGGACGTGGTGATTTAAGAGGAATAATATTGCCTCTTTTTTGTTTTTTTTGCGCGAGGAAGAATGCGACGGAGGAAGTTGTGGTGATAAGAGGATAGGATTGAAGTGTGGATGGGAGGGGGGGATGGAGATTATACGACTTTGGAAATGGCGGGTAGAGCGAGAGTTAGCGGGCACGGAAGAAAGAAAGAGAGAGGGAGGGAGGCAGAGACAGGCGGGACCCAGCAAAGAGAGTACAGCAGTAGGTAGAGTAGGGGGTTCGCGGCCGATTGTGTGGGTTGTCACGTGCTATTCGGGACTCTTTTTGTGAGTTTTTTGGACGCTCCTTTGAGGGATTAGAGGGATTAGAGGTGATTAGAGGCACTTTACAGGTTTACAGGAGTCTATCAAGCGCCGCGAAAGTGCGAGTAATACCATAGGACTGCTATAGCACCGTAAATGCTGCCGGCACAGAACTAGCATAGTGCTAACACAGTGCTAGCACAGTGCTAAAACACAATGCTAATTTGTGCTAATAGAGTGCTAACAACAGTGCCCACACGCTGAAAGGGCTGGAGGTGGCTAGAGGTGGCTGGAGATTTAGGAGACTCAAGAACAAGAGATTGAGGACGGCTCTGTAGATCATTACTGCTTTGGAACTGTGTCTCTCTTGATGGATGGCCCGATCTGGCACAACTGAGCGCCTTGGGAGCGCGATAAATAGGGGTCTCATAGAAGATGTATATACAGGTAGAGATCTATCAACTTTTTGCGGCGCCATTTGTCCCTATTTGTCCCCATTTGTCCCCATCGGCGTCTATAACGCCGTGCTAAGGCTCCATCCACCGTCTCTGACCAGCCCAACTGGTCCTCTCCATCACAACCCCCTACCCACTCACACCCACCCCCTACCACTCCCATCACCCTCCTCGACACTCCCCGACCCTCCTCGACCCTCACCACACCCCCTATCACTTCCCCAATCCTTCTAGACCACACTTCCTGAGATAAAGGATGGCTGGTACTTGAAATTAAGTTCCCTTATAACCATGGTTTGCGGGGATGCTACTTTGTGAGAGGTCACTAGTACCGATGTCACTTCCTTCTAGCGCCAACATGAAACGCCCATCGAACAGAAGGTACCAGCGTACCATTGTATCCATGTATCGTCTCTCCTTTCCCTTCTCTCTCCTCTTCACACGGGATGAACATGTCCATTCTCCAATTCTCCGTTCTCCATCTCAGATCTCTCACACGGCTGCGACAGTGACAGGTCTGACAAGCATGACAAGCAAACCCCGACAAGGCTGTTCTCTCTGGCAATCAGCAAATCACGTGTAGCTAGACAAGGCTATCCATTTTTGTTTATCACCACATCTTCCTCCCCCTTCCAAATATAGCAAACAGCTTCTAAATACAGCCAGAAGCTTCTAAATACAGCAACCAGCAACCAGCAACCAGCACTCATCCCATCCCTTTACTGGCTCCCCTGTGCAGGAGCTCCCTCGACATCATCCTCCCCCTCCTTAAACACCCTCCTCCCCTCAACATTCTTCTCCACGTCGGCCACCAGGCTCTCCAGAAACGCCTTATCCCTAGAACAGACAGCACCGTTAGCACGTATCACCTCACCCTTGCCCTGCGATCACTTACTTCCCCACCAGCGTCACTGTATTCCGGTTCTTCCCCCACCGCGGGTAGCTCCCCACCTTCACCCCCTTCTCCTCCACCTCCGCCTGCAGCTTCTCCAAGTACGGCGCCACAGCACTCTCGCTCATCGGCGTACTAACAATCACCCTGCTGATCTCCTCTCCCAACCTATCCTCCAGCAACTCCCCCAGGCCTTGGATAAGCCTCTCAAACAACCTCGGCACCCCAGGCAGAACATGCACATTGCCCCCCACACACACGACCGGCACCCACAGCTCCTCAGCCGGGAACAGCACCTGGTCCTTATACTCCTTCCCCTCCCCCCCATCCCCCGCCAGCGGCAACAGCACCATCCGCTCCTTAGCCCGACGCGCCTCGCTATCCACGTTCCAGTCAAAGTTCGGCTGCGACTTATGCGGTTTCGCCAGCCGGCGCATGCGCGCGTAGGCGCCCTCGTGCAGCACGAGCGGGACGTTGAATGCCGTTGCTAGCGAGGAATACGTGATGTCGTCGTGGGTAGGTCCGATGCCGCCGCTCGTGACGACGAAGTCGTACGCCGCGCTCAGGCGGCGCGCGGACTCGATGATGGTCTCCGCGTCGTCGGGGATCGTCTCGATGCGCTTGAGGTCCTGGCCCCGGGGTTAGTTTATGCATAGATGTCAGAGGCGGGGTAGGGAACGTACGACACCGTGGGAGAAGCACCATTTGGCTAGGAATGCCGAGTTTGTCTGTGCGTGTGTCAGCACGCAGGTTCTCCTCTAGCCGTTGATCGCCAATTAGACTGTGCTCGGCGGGCCGTGAGTTCTCACATCAACTGTCTGAGAATCAATTAGCTTGGTACTCAACCCGACTGCTTGTTCTGGAGCCCACATACCTTCCCCCCCAACACCTCGTCCCCAATGATCAGGCACGCGGCCGTGCGAATCATCCTCGTTCCCGACATGCCGGCCGCAGCTGCAGATGTATGTGCGTAGTTTGGTAGTGAGCGGGAGAGGTGGCGCGCGATGTGTGATACGCGGGAGAACATGCGAATATAGACGACGTAACGTTGGTTGGGATTCGGTGAGTGGATGGGAGAGCGCGTGGATACCTTTTTTTCCGGTATGCAGGTGGGTGTGGAGGGGAGCTGTTTGGGTGCGGGGTCCGCGATTGCGGCTCGCTGTTGGCGAGCGGGAAGCCCCGCATGACGCTGAGGGGCTGAGGGGCACTTTAACTTCAAAGGTTTCTGTGCTCTTACGTAGCCGCGATCTGACTTCGAGAATTTCTACTGCCTCATCGATTCCTATATCGGAAATACCTCATATTATTATTTCACCTCCCTCTCCTACACATACAAAATGGTGCGATACAAGCTTCTTTACCCGCAAGGCTCATAGCTAACAGCTAACCACTCGTACAGGCGTCAGAGTCCCGCCTCTACACGGTATCGACGCCGACGAAGGAGCATCTCCGCAAGTTCAGGCTCTCGACAAGTCGTTCCGATAAACCACAAGCTGTGATATGTATGTCGCTTGCCGCCTTATGTCTCGCACCTCCCTGTCGTCCCCTCAACCGTCATGCCACAATATCTCCACACTCTACGACCCAGAATCTTAGCTAACCACACAAAAGATCTAATCGACAAAGCCACCCTCGAAATCCGCCTCGACGACGAGGGAATTGTATACCACGACCTCGAAGAGCTAGGCGAAGAGCTCCCCGACCACGCCCCTCGTTTCGTGCTTCTGAGCTACCCGCTGACACTCGTTCGTCCCACCTCCCCCAACCTTCCCAACCATACACCCAACCCACACTAACACCCCCCCGCAGTCCTCAGGCCGCCTCTCAGTCCCCTACGTCCTCCTCTACTACCTTCCCGCCACCTGCAACGCCGAGGCGCGCATGTTATACGCTGGTGCGAAGGAGCTGCTCCGCGGCGAGGCGGGCGTGGGTCGCGTGATTGAGATTGATAGTGCGGAGGAGCTGGCGGAGATTAAGGAGAAGTTGGGTGGAGAGTGATTGTATATGATGGGGTTTGGGAGGTGGATAGGGCGGTGTTTATGGGAGGGTATGGTATGAAATATAAATTACGATTTTTATGTTCGTTTTCTTGAATCTCTCTTGTATGTGGGCTCGGTTGGGGTAGGAAGAGGGGCCAGTGATGTTGCTAGAAGTTTTATGTGAATGAGGCACTGTAGATGAAGAATTCCGGTTTTGGGAGCTGAGGAAGTGAAGGTCGACAGGGGAGACCAACGGTGAGAGGAAAGATAGTCAGTTGCTGACGTTTAGAGGCATAGCGACTATCAGTCACTGAAGTTTAAAGTATGACGGCCAGTGACTGAAATTTAAAGCAAAGAATGTCAGTCACTGAAGTTCGAAGTGGGACGACGAGTCGTTAAATTTCAAAGTAATACGATCAGTCACTGAAGTTTAACATAAGAATATGAGAGACTAGGAACGATTGTAAGTAAATACAGTCTTAGTTGCGGAATCTTCTCTATCCTTTAGAGCTGCAGGATACATCACGTAATAGTTCAAGTTCGTCATCTCCAGCAACAATAAGCTCGAGTAGATGCGCAGCACGCTCCAATGCTTCTGCTAAGCCTTCCGCAACCACCACCTGGCTTTCCATCGCCACTACCATACACCCCGTGGAGACTGTTGTATCTTTAGGAACCTCTCTATTTGTAGGACCCTTCCCAGATCGAGATCCTGCCCCTAGTTCCGTATTCTCTCTAGGTGGTGAGGGGGGCTTGGTTTCCATAGCTTTGCGGCCCGTCCCCAAGACACCGTTAATCAAATCATCGTGATAACCCAGACGCCTGTAGGCGCAGGATACATGATGTAATTCCTGCTCATCACCGCGGGCTATAAGCAGCTCAACTAGCTTTGCGATGCGCTTTGCTGCTACTACCGAACGTGCCCCAAATTCTGTGGTGCGTTTAGACGCTGCCGCTGTACGGGTCATATCTGCTGCTATCTGTTTGTTGAGTTCAGACTTTGTAGGTATCTTCTCATACTGCGGTTTAGGCCGCGGTTTCTTCTTCTCTTTCGGTAGTTCAGCGGCCGGGTTGGCTGTCTCTGGAACTTGGAGTCCTTGTTTTTCATCCTGGGGTAGGGGCGGACGGGTCTCATCTCGGGCAGGGCCGGTCGAACGAGACCGTAGTCCTATCGATCGGAGGAAGGTAGAGAGGGGTGCCATATGAGAATTGTTATGTCTAATATAACCGATGTTTTGTGTTTCGTTTTGGGCACGGAGGTTTGGGGTAAAGGAAATGGGATGCGCCGATAGATATGAGGCCATATAAGAATCGTCTTATTGTGCCTTGAACATGCGGATACCAGACCACGAATGATCCAACACAACACAACACTCGATATCATCGTACCATCGTACCATGGTTCCCATGATACATATATATACTCCCCTGGCACCAGGCCAGGCACAGCTTTCTCCATCCTCCCCCTATATCTCCCAACACCACGGTGCTTCAACAGCCCCTTACCCGGTACAACCAGATGAACTCAATAGGTTGGATCTTCCCAGCCGCTCGCATCTCTCTAGCCATGCTCCGATTTCGCCTCAAACGCCCCCCCACCGACACCTCCCTCATCAGCACGCTTCCCCCCGAAGTCCTCCTCCGCATCGCCACGCTCCTCCCTCCCACCTCCGCAGCCGCCCTATCCCTATGCAGCAAGCGGCTCTACGTCCTCCTCTCAGTCCCCTACCTAAAGTGCCAACACGGCCATACCCCCTTTAGCACAGTAGAGTTTCTGCGCCTCCTCGAGCCAGGATTACCCGACCACATTGTATGCTACTACTGCGAGAAGCTGCACGCGATCAAGGCCTCGAGGCGACACATACGATACCCCTCGCGATGCGACATCAAAGTCAACGAACCGATGCGGACATACATCCACCCGCGCTTCAGCTACGTAATCTTCCAAATGGCAATGAAACGGCACCGTCAAGGCCTCGACCACTCCTCTCTCCTCGCCCTGCTCGCCTATAACAAATGGAGCTGGATCGGGCCGGACGAGACCAAGACCGAGGCGCGCATCGTCGAGGGATCGCTGCTTCTGCGGCAACAGAATATTAGGCTCGTTCACCCGAATAGCGACTGTTTGTTTAACCATGACCCTATCATGATTTGCCCGCACGCGGGGCAGCTACGCGGCACAATCAATGACGAAGCCCGCGGCGTGGGGAGATACGATATGGTCTACACGACCGGTAGTTCAGATATTGATTGCACGCCCACGACGGTGGAATGCGAGTGCTGCTCCCAGCCTGGAAAAAAGGATGAGGGTACCTGGTCGGGTCTGGTCCGGTGTAGGGCCTGCGCTACCGAATTCCGCATCGATACGCTGGGGATTGGGAAGGAAGGTAAGGCGTTTATTGTCACACGATGGAAGGACCTCGGGGAGGGAAAGGACGCGAGGGATCCGGTGTGGAGGGCGCATATGGGGGAGATGGGGCTAGTTGGCGGGAATGGGAGGGGTGGGAGGACGATCTGTGCGAGGTTTGAGGGGGAGGGGTGGAGGGGGGGATTGGAGAGTTTGCTGACGCCGAGGGAGATGAAGAGGTTGGTGAGGTATAGATATTGCTTTTTTGAAGTTTAACCCATTAGATGCGAGTTGGCTAGGAGATGGGTGTAGGGAAAGGGGGGCATGGGCAGGAGCGGAGGAGCCGACGGCTAGGTCGCTCTTAACTAAGAAGCTGTTGAAGTTTAACTGTTAGTTATCATATATTTTAAAAGAGGAAGTAACAACCACGACGATGTTTACTTTCAGCTTACTTGCCTCATCCCATCCCCGTCTCTTCTCATTTTCTCCCTCGCAGCGCGATTTTCAAAACGACACGCGAACTTCTTGGCTATTGAAACAGCTCTATTTTTTTTTTTTTGGTTTCT
>LNAR01001874.1:0-19615 GCA_001630585.1 Pseudogymnoascus sp. BL549 | reverse complement strand
CGCCCCGGTTGTGGACAACCTCCAGGTTGACCAGGAGGTGAATAGAGCCGCGCAATACAGTGCTTAAACTCTGCTGATGAGGATACTCTAGGCCAGCTACCGCAAGAGCCGTGAGGGAACGTCGTGAAGCTGAGTGGAAGTCAGTTGAGTGTGTTGAATACGCAAGGTTTATGTCGAGGCTTCTCCGACGTTGATGGGAGGCCCTCTAAGGTTTCTATTTGTATTGTTTGGATCGGTCACTCTGGACAGCACACGCCACGTGGCTGTGGCTGCGTCGCTGCCAATGTTGAGGCGTATCTCCAGGTGTTGTTTTGGGAAGCTTTTGTTCTCCGCGCCTGATTGCTTTTTTGTTATCATACCATGAATTCAAACGAAGTGACCGTCGATTGTGTTTTGTTTTATTGTGAGATGTTACCAAGGTATTATCAAATGGTTACTTGCATTGATTGACGCATTTCATCTCATTTATCTACATTATCATATTTACAACAGGAAACTAATTATTAATTTTCGGTAGATCCATCATATCTCACGGGCCCCGATTTCCCCCCACCCCGAATTCCAAACCTAATCAACTATATACATAACACGTGTCGATCCACCTATGAAATATCCTCGTACTTAGGTGGCGGTGTCCGCGGTATCTCATTGACGGGTGATTGCTGAGACTGGACGGGAGCTCTATTGCGCTCCGTGAAATAGCCATCATCGTTCGGCCTACCCCCAATCGAGTGCCTCCCACTCCTCGTGACCGACCTCTGTGGCACTGTCAAATCATCCCAAATGCTTGGTTCGCCATCTCCGATATCTCGACCGCTTCTCATCCCGAAGTCTTGATAACCGCCACTATGAAATACATTCGGAGTAAGAAACATAGAGTCGGAAAATCGGCGAGTCATGTCCCAACGACAGGGCTGGCTAAAATCCGTACCCCCTCGCGCAGACTGCGGTAGATAGACGGTACCCATGTTTTCAAAAGTATACTGTTGTAGTCTCATCGCGGGGCCAGGATCGCCCAATTGGTAAGCACACAGCGCGTTTTGGACTTTCAAATTGCACGAGCAATTTCTCCGTCTGGCTTTCGCGGCCTTCTTCCCAATCGCGATTTGCCTCCTCTTCTCCATCACCGCCCTGCAATACCGGCGAATTCTACCCCAGGTCCCCAGAGGTGGGTTTGTGAGATGGGAGGGTCTCAGTCCTAGGGGTCGTCCTGGACCCCAAGGTTTGAAGCAGCCGTAGATCCAGTATAGGAAGATGATGCAGGCGCAAATCCCTATGATGGACGAGAGAAAGATGCCGATGTGAGAGGAGATGAGAGATGTCTGCTTGCGGGGTAGGACAGCAGGGCCGGTTGGAGTCTCGACTGCTGATGCAACGTTGGATGGAATGGAAGGGTGCGATGACTCGAGGGACCGTGTAAATTCGCGGGGAAGTGAACCCCCATCGTCGATGGTGGTGTCATCCGATTTAAGGTGGAAGACGCGAGGATCAATGTACATGTCGGTGTTGGCGAAAGATGGGGCTTGGGATGACTGTACGTTTGGGCAATTATATGCGTCTCATGAATGTGAGAAATGAGAGTTTGTAAATGGGGCGAGGAAACAACCATATACTTGACTATACTAAAGCTATGCTGGAATGATGCTGTTATCACCCGAGCCTGCAAAATGATGCAAACATAAATAAGAATGATAAGGCATAGTTCGAGCTTGACGTAGGATTTTACAGCTGTCGTCAGAACCAAAATCAGCAGTTTAGGGGTCTATGGCGTTGCCCTTGTTGGGCCACCACGTTCACAGGCCAACCTCATCGCGCGCAATGGTGTACTATAAATGCTCTTGAATGCTCGGGGCTAGCTACTCAAATATATAGCCTGTTCTAAGCCATTAATATTCTAATACGACTGCCATAACTCCTCTGACCAATTCTCAGTCAACCTCTTATCCCTTCCGTAGACTTCCTGCCACCCTTCAAACCCCCTATCAAGCACATAAACCTTTTGCTCCTTGAGTTTTGAGTTGTCATATTTCTCATCCACGGCCCCTTCATCAACCCATTCACTGTCCTTGGTATCTGAAGCACCACCTTCCGCTGCCTCACTCTGGGCCTTGCTCTTCGCCAACGTCTTCCCAATATCTCCCCTCCCAGCGCCCTGTGGCCCCAACAAGCGGTCTCGCTCGCGCATATACTGAGCTGCAGCTTTTGGACCCCGAACCTGGCTTAATGCGCAGTGGAAGATGACCATTTCCTTATCGGCGAGCTTGCGTATCAGGGAGGGAATGGCGTAGTCGAGGGTGTTTGAAGGCACATGCATGGAGGAGAGGATGTGGCCTCCGACATGGTCTGATTTATGTTAGATGCAGCATATGAATCGCTGGATGTAAGCTCACCTTCGCCTCTCACATCAATAACTGCAACCTTGCTGCTCTCAGATGGTTCCAATAAGATTTTGGACAGCGCAAAAGCTGTTATGCGGCCTGGGATTACCGGAGCTGGGGCAATGCTAGACGCCATTGCCAATTTACGTCCCTAAAAGGTAGAATCGTGAGGATGATTATGTACGACTTCTTGCACGGTGCGGGGGTGTGGATAGTGTACCGTAATCTGCCAGTAGATACCGCCCAGGTTCTACCAAGACAGGTTTGATCAATAGTGACGACAGTAACTGGCAGTTGACGCGCGATTGGCGCGGCCAGAGCGTCTAATAAACGCCGCCATAAATATCTTCATTGTTATGCGTAGGCGGTAGATTACAAGTAATTAGAAGCGGTAGGCAATGTATAGTATAACGTCCAAGATGACACACAACTCATTGTCATTCAAGTAAACTGCACATCAAGACACTCCACCGTATGCCAACCATATAATCACACTACAATACATGTTCCATAATAATATACAAACACAGGATCTACCAGCCCTGCCTCTTCATCTCCTTGACTCTCGAAACAGTGGCCTTGAACCCAGCCATAAACTTCTTCTGCCACCTCTCTCTCTTTAGGCGCTTCCTCTTCAGACCACCTCTCTCGTAGAATCTTTGACGGATAGAGTCCGCCTTGACCTTATTTCTACCACAGTTCATCGACAACAAACTAAAGCTTCGTCCAATATCAACACCTCCAGCGACGACAACCGACCGGCCGGTCCTGGCATTCAGTCGAAGCGCAGGTTTCGGTGGAGCAGGAGCGGCGACGGACGTGGTAAGGTTGCTGATCACATCCTTGAGGTCGCTATTGCTTACGTCAGGAGACAGCATGCGATCCAGGTTCATCGATTTCCTTTGGTTGAGTGGAGAGTTGGGGCCGCGCTCTTTGCGGCCAGCGTTGAAGCCCGTCAGGAGGTCCTGAGCAGCACTGTTGCTGCTGATACCACTCTCCCATGAATCGGCATCGGAGCTTTGAGACGCTTTCGAGGGGATAATGCGCGAAGTAGAGCGCTTGCTGCGTGCGCCAGCGGCCCAGCCCTGGGAGGTGATCTGGGTGTCAGGGGAGTTTTGGGTGCCTCGGTTGGCGTTGGCAGGGGATGGGGTCGGGTTTGTTGGGTTCGAATCTGGCATGTATCGTCGAGTAGATGATGAGAAGGCCCGCTGTGAGAGCCTGACCGAGCTTGTCGCCCATCTTGTCGCTGTCGGGGGTGCGAGAATCTGGGCCAGCGGAGACGCTTGGGATCGCAGTAAAGCGTCCGCGGCCTTCCGGAGTTCCATCATAGGTCTGGTGTAAAGTCAGTATCCTCTCACACTATGCAATCCAATTGAGACATACGAATTGAGCATTTCCAATCGCACGGAGTGGAGGCCCTTTGACTGCGGGTGCTGATTGAGGTCAACGAACTTTTGAATCTTGGGATCCCGAACCGCGCTAAAGTTTATCCGTGATGTGGCTCGTGCGGGACCTGGCCAAACCGCGATTTTTGGCTGGCACAGCTTGCGATCACGACCCGCGATATTCTTCAACGGGTACACCAACTAACCTTTACTAACTTGACTGGAGATTTGTTTACTTTTGTTTTAAGAACCTACATCCACCAAACAAACAATCCCCAAGTTCACAACCTCATGGCGTACAATCCTTATGGGCGTAAGTTACCTCCATTGGCCTGGCCTTCAACCAACACACTTTATTTTCACTACTAACCTATCCTCAGAGCCTCCCTTTGGCCGCCCACCAAGCTTCGGCGCCTTCCCAGGCGCAGCCGGTGCCCCTCCAGGAATGGGGCCTCCTCCCAGTATGGGTGAGTTGCTCGCGTGCCCCGGTTAAACCTCCAAACTAACTCAAACAGGTGGCGCCCCAGGCATGTCTGCGCCCGGCACCGCACCTCCAGGAATGAACCAAGCCAACGCCGTACAAAGCGGGCGACCGAGCGGATTACCAGCCAGCTTCCAGGGCCCAACGACCATGCCGAACATCAACTTCTCCGCGCCCGTTATACGCCTCGGGACAGGCCCCGCCAAGCCGTCTACACCTGTCAGTGGAGGTCCAGGGGGAAGGGATGGGCGGAGTGAGTCTGCGGGTGGTGGAAGACCAGGGCTGGGCGCGGATAGGGGTATGGACCCGCAGCAGCAACGTCAGGCTCTGAGGGACAGCATGATGGCTCTCGCCCCTCCAACAAAGGAGGAGATTGTCCGTACAATCTTCGTGGCAGGGATTACGGAAGGGGCTGGAGGGAATGAGGGAATCGAGCGTATATTAAACTCTGCTGGGCGACTACGACGCTGGGACAGGGCTATCGATTCAGATGGAAAGGAATGCTCCTTTGGGTTTGCGCAATACGAGGATGCCGAGAGTCTGTCTACTGCGGTCGAAGTTCTAAAGGATATTGAGATCCCACTGAAGAAGCAAACACCAGGGTCAAAGGCAACAAAGGAGGATGGGGATGACAAAGAATCAGAGCCAGCGACAAAGAAGCTACTCGTATTTGTGGACGACAACTCGTTAAACTACCTCGAGAACTGGCACTCCTCCCGAGGCGATGACCCTGCCGCAGAGCAGGCTCGCCTTGACAATGCCCGCGCTGCCCTCAGATCGGCAGTTGAATATCTATTCAACCCCGCCACCCGCACCGAAACCAACGACTCCAACGGTGATGTTAAGATGCAGGACAACGAAGAGTCAGGGGAGTCTGTAGAGGTAGTCAACATCCCCCTCGCCGTCGACGACGAACTTGCCGATATCCCAGCCGAGATGCGTGAAACCGTCGCCAAGGAAATCACCGCCTTCCGAGACCGCAGCAACCGCAGGGACATTGAGCGACTGAAGCGCGAAGAGGAGATGGAAGCAGCTGAGCGCGCCCGCAACGGCGCTGGATCCAGGCCATCACGCCTTGCATCTCCGAGCCCGGCACCTAGTAGGCTCGGGGGCGACGCAAACAACATCCCTCTCGGTCCGCGAGACAGGAGCATCACGAACGCGCCTTCGGGCCCCAAGGGCTCCAACATCCCACGCGACTACCAAAAGGGCGTTTCTTTCGTCAATGGCAGTGGTACAAACGGAGCTACATCTGGAAATGTATGGATCAACCGAGAGGACGACGACGATTCCGCGTCCGACTCGGAGCTCGAGCAGCGCCGCATCTCTAAGCGAGAGGCTGAACTCGAGAAGCAGTACCTTGACCAAGAGCGAAGATGGCTTAACCGCGAGAGATCACGCACAGCCGCCGTAGAGCGCGAGAAGGAGCGCGACGAGGGCGAGGATGCAAAGACCACTACGGCCAAGGAGAAAATGGCGCAGCGACTACGAGATTGGAACGATGACGAGCAAGCAAGCAAGAGGATCGAGGAGTACTACTCGGACCGCAGCATGTGGAACCGTAACCGCGCGGCGTTTAGGGCCAGGGAGGCGGCAGCTGATGCGGCTGACCGTGCAGATGAAGACATGGAGAATGCAAGGGAGAGAAGCGAGAAGGAGGCCGCGAGAGGAATGGCAGACAATTTCCTGGACAGACAGGCCGAGGAGCTAGGAGCACGCGAGCCTGCTAGAGCAGCACAGCAGCCATTCAAGCTGAGTCTCGGAGCTGCAGCACAAAAGGCCCAGAAGGCAACAACCACCCGGCGCACTGTTGCAGAGGTGGAAGGACTACTCGAAGACGAAGAGGACGCCACTCAAACCCAGCGCCGCCAGCTCATCCCAATCAAGTACGACGCATTGGCTGATCGAGGCGCTGGCCTTAGCGACGAGGAGCGCGAGCAGGCTGTCAAGGACCTAGCGGCCGAGATTCCTACGGACCGGCAGGGACTATGGGATTGGACAGTGCAGTGGGAGTTTATGGACGAGAGCACCATCAAGGAGAAGCTACGACCATTTGTGGAGCGCAAGATCGTTGAGTACCTCGGTGTTCAGGAACAGACGATAGTGGAGGTTGTGGAGGATCATGTGCGGAGACGTGGTGGCGCTGCGGAGTTAGTTGAGGCGCTTGAAGGGGTGAGGCGACTTTTTTTTTGTTTACCACTCTATGCATGCAACCTTACCATGTATTCGGCTTTGCGTCACCCCTCGCCTCTCCCTATCCCTATCCCTATCCCTATCCACCATCTAAACCCTGTTTTTGTGGAGCATGAACTGACTACCGTGGCGTTAGGCACTTGATGAGGAAGCTGAGGTGCTAGTGAAGAAACTATGGAGAATGATTATCTTCTTCTCGGAAAGCGAGAAGCGAGGGCTCTCTGCTTGAGAGGGGTAGGCGGTAGGTGGCGGTCAATAGCGCAGAATCGCGGCAGATGGCGGAACATGAGTAAAGGGACGGAGCGGTGGCAAGTGCGGGGTTATTTGGAGTAGGCCGTCTATGGTGTAGATAATAAGATGGGATTGCCACAAGGCAGGGCTGCATTATGATGGCATTAGACGTATATCAAATCCCAACAAAATGATCTAGCGGGATCAGATAATTCTTTATATCCTTCAGGATGTATGGTTATTCGGCGGCTTGCCAGCATTATCACCACAGACATGAACGTGTAGTATTTACATTGGTCGTGCAGTGAAGATCGTGTCCCTGAATCTGGACCGCGCCGTCATTCTGGGCGGCATCAATTACGTTGGTGTAGCGTGTGTGTGTGGAGTATTTCTGGTATATCTATCAGTAATGGCTGTTTATATAGTAACTTTGCAGAAGTATGCACAGTATATATGAAGTATGGTACTGCTTCGTACCGTTTGGTACTGCTCCGTAGCGCACACTCACAAATCTGGGTGTGGGTACAGCGGATACATGTGTCGTACGACGATGATGTCGTCAGGGTCCGGTTTATGTCCGCTGCTCCAATCAAAATTCACCCTTCTTTCTATTGGGCTTTATTCGTGAATTCATATAGGGGGTGTATATATCTATAGGGGAGTGTAGGGGCGCATGTGCAGCACAGTCATGCGCCTAACGCAACAAGCGCACTGGATAGGTACTTGGGTATACTCGTACCTTTTTGGGCCAGCACTAGTAGTCGTAAGTCAGTAGGAGGCGTGCTATGAGCCTTGGGGATTTGGATGCTACCAACGGAGATCTCCCACGGTGCGCCATGACCATCCCCATGGAGTACGCCGCAATGTTAATCCCGCGCCGTTAATCGACGATGTGATTATGCCCTTGAGCTCAAGGATCTCCCCCCCACAAAGTGTGGTGATAGACCCATCAAATACATAAGCACCCGAAGCTTCGATTTCCCTGAAAAGAGGAAGCGAGAATCAAGAGTGCAGATAACCTACCCTTGTCCCAAGCTGCCTCCTTTCCAAGACGTGGATCTCACATATATCATCAACGTGCAGGCCCTTCCATCACGCCGATCTGAGCTATGAAGCCCAACGACGAGACGCGATCCTCCCTCTCTCACCGGCCACGATCCGCTCGCAGTGAACGTTGCCGCCTGTATAGCTGTATTCGGACCGCCTCTTCTCATCCAGGCAATGCCGCCCAAAGACTTGGAGAAAGTCACCCTCCGGACCATCAGGCCGTCCGTGACGGATAGCAGCAGTGCTTCCGCCAGTAATCCCAGCCAGTCGACATCTGAATCTACCAGCTCTGATCCTCGCCTTAAGCATGGTGCCGACAAAGGACGGGATCAGGGACCACTGCTCTCCAAGCGACGACGAGTACCCGTAAACATCACACGTAACGCTTGCGTAAATTGCAAAAAGGCCAGAGCAAAGGTATGAATGAAATCCATCACCCATTACACCGTTTGCCACCCCTGAATAAAGTCTTGGTCTTCAACTTCGGTTAACTGGGGCCAGTTGCCCGACGCGCGAGGCTAACTTTTTGTGCGTAGTGCGATGGGAATACGCCTTGCTCGCGCTGCACAACGCGAGCAGAGACGTCACCTTGTGTCTATGAGGTTCATATCAAGCATGCTAAGGAGGAGTTGATGAAACAGATCCACGAGCTCCGCGCTAAAAATCGGCTGAGCGAGCGCATCTTTAAGACACTGCAGTCCAGTGAGAAGGCACCCGACATCCTTCGTGCCCTAAACAATGGCGAGAGCATCGAGAGCATCGCCGCCAGCCTGGTTCGCCCAGGAACGGAGGAGCAGGATGGATTTTCGCCCGTTGGATCTCCCTCATCCGCCATAGGAGGTTCGGAATATGAACTTGGCGCCCAAGTTATGTCGGGGTTTTCGTGGACGACTGTGACGCACGAAAAGGCCACCTTCGACCACCTCTTCCAGCTCTACTTCGCCTGGGTTCATCCAGTATCAACACTCTTCAGCGAGGGCCAGTTCGTCGACTCGTACAACTCTCAGAGGACGAGGCACTGCTCATCTCCGCTCGTCAACGCCATGTGCGCCCTGGCGTGCCACTTTCACACCCAATCCGAAGAGAGCGAGCTCGACTCCGACCATCTCGGCACACAATTTGCTGAGGCGTTCCTTGCTGGCTTCGAGCCTGATGACAAGTCGATCACAACTATTCAGGCCGCAGCGGTTATGTTCTTGGTGGAGCTTGGCAGGGGGTTCGGACTGCGCGCGTCATCATATCTCAGGCTTGCCACTGAGGGCATTGCTGAATTTTCGGCCAGCCCCAACGATGAACTACCATTCGTGCTCAAGCAGACGATCCAAGGCATACGCTGCCTAAACGTGTTGGTGATCCCCTTTTTCTCCTAAATGGCCCGCTAACCCGTTCAGTGAATGGGCACAGACGACATTTCAGTTTCCCGCCATCTTAGCATTCCGTGATGTTGAGAATGCTCCCGATGAAGGAGCCGCCCTCGATGAGAGGGTGTGGTATTGCTACCGATTTGAAGACGACCAGTGCCCATATTGGCCAAGTCTCCTCGCCACTACAAATCGAGAGAAAATGAAGCTCATCAGCATCATCAACGATGTCAGCATGATGATATGGAGCCCTTTGTCCAATACCATAACAGCTCGCCACGTTTTGGAACAATATCGTAAATTTATTGCCTGGAGAGCGGCACTACCACCGATCCTTGGGGATATTGAGAAGGTCAACCCGGCTCTCCCGCACGTCTTGTCCTTGTTGTAAGAACAAGTCACCCTAGTACGAATCAGCCCATGCTAACATGTGAAGGATCCTTTATGACTACTCCATTGTCCAACTTTTGTGCCCGCTACTCGAGTTGGAAGGCTTTCCCTCCAGCCTTGTCGATGAAGTCGTGTGGTCGCATGCACAGCATGCTCTCCTCCTCCTCGAGCGACATTACCGCGTGCACTACACGTGCCGCTATCAACCAATGCTCCAAATGTTCATCGTCTTAAACATATGCCATCTCATCGCCCGCTTCTTCCCAGCAAAACCCAGCAACGATCCATCCATCAAAGATGGATCCGAGGCTGTAACGATTGGCATCGAGACCCTCCACGAGTCGAATGTCGGGTTTCCAGCCGCTGGGGCGCTCCAGGAGATACTCAGGCGGACAGCCGTCGCCTGTTCGCTGAAACTGCCGCAAAATCTTGAAAATCTCCTAACGCCTCAGGGGAAGGTGCGTACGGCGTACTCGTACCATGATTTCATCGACGTCTGCACCCGCCCGAGTTACCACCAGCCGTTACGGCCAGTGCGTGAGAAATTCGATAGTAACTTTGCCGAAGATTGGTATGCTCAAAGTCCAGAATTTGGGTTTCGACTGCCGCAAACAGGCCAACAAAGTCTGAGGGACCTGCAGACTCAACCGGGTAGAGATATCCCGTATTTGATGCAGATTAGGAACTTGCTGAACACGAATTAATGAATGGTGGTTTGAAGGCGTCTGGGTTAAGGGAGTCGTGTCGTTCATGTTTGGTTCTTCTGGTCGCATTGGTGTTTGGGAGAAGTATTAAGTCATCAGAAGTTGGCTAAATGACAGGCGTGTCAAGTTCAGTTTATATACTCTTTCAGATATCTAATCTACATAGCCATCATCTTGTGTTGTCGCCGACAATTCGATGTCAGGGGCTTGGTTCTTGCAATTCGATGGTGGTGAGCTCAGTGGAGTTGGAGTTCCATGAAGTCGGAGCTCAAATGGATTAGAAACTCGATGCACTTGGAATAGATGTCTAATATCACCTGTTGATGGTATAGGTTCCTAACCTCGCCTCCCCCACGCCACCATAACGCCCACATCTTCGGCGTCAATGTCGCCGACATTGTCATAGTCGTCGCCTATGTTCATTGTCGTCGTTGCCACCGACATTAGATGTTATCGTCGCCCTTGTTCATCGCCGTCGGTACTCATTCTCATTGGTGCTTATCCTTGTTGCTGTCCATCCCTAGCCATGTTCACCATCGCCGATGTTCATCAGTACCAGCGTTCACCATCGCCACCGCCACACCACCATGTCATTGGTGTTCATTATCATGGGCATTCATAGTCGCTGTCCGTGTTCACCGTCAGTGTTCATCGTCGGTGTTCATCGTCAGTGTTCATTGCCACCGTCAAACCATCATGCCATTTCTTTCATGATCATGGGTGTTCATAGTCGTTGTTAGCGTTCACCGTCAGTGTTCAGCATCGATGTTCTCGCCAGTGCTCGTCGTCAGTGTTCATCGTTGGTGCTCATCGTCGGTGCTCTCGCTGCTGTTCATCATCAATGTTCATCGTCGGTGCTCTCGCTAGTGTTTATCGTCGTCGTCGGTGTTCACCAGCGGTGTTCATCAGTAAAGTTTGTCGTCGTCAGTGTTTGTGCTCGCCGTTGTTGAGCGCTAACTTCAATCATCGCGCCTGTTGTTCAGCGTCATCTTCATTCATTGTCGCTGATGATCATCTCATCGGCGTTCATCGTCGTCAGTATTCTCCATCGTCGGACATCGCCATCATCGTCGCGGTTCATCGCCCTTCATCGCCGTCGTTGGTCATTGTCGTCAGCTCTGCCGCCCGAGCTTTGAACCAAACAGACTTTGCTCAAACTTTGTAGAGTGACTCCCACAGCTGGTAGCCCATCCAGTTGTCATCCGCAGCATGCCCAACTGTTCGCTGGGTCCCCATTCTGTGCCATCGTGCTTGCGTTGTTCTGTTGTGGCTGGTGGCGACTCGGGCTTGGACTTTGGAAAGATGGCAGCGACGCGCCACCCTTTGCTCCCTTTATTAAATGCAACTGTTAGTGATGCATCTTTTGATGTCAGCGTTCATTCAACCCCGTCTCATGTACATAGAACATGTTTACAGAGGCGTGTCGATACGTCTGCTCCTGTCTTCGCAGCTCTTACCATAACCAACCTCAAAAGAGGCCTCCACATGTTTCAACGGCAGGTACGCCCGACGCCACAGCGTCGATCCAACGTTAATATTAGAACGATGCCTTAGGCTATAGCTGACAATCTCCTCATGAGCTCTACAAGATTGTAGCCAAATATCGATGAGAATACCCCTTTGTCTGAAGACCGGAGGTGTCTCCGCCACAGTCGAAATATTTAGGCCCTATGTAGACTAGCGTCGGGGCTTGTGGAGGAGGATAGACGAACGATGGGATTGTCATATGACATGGGAATCATGCGATGGGAAACAAAAACGTCGTGTTTAGGAGAAAATGAGTTTTTGGGGAATAATCACGATTTATGGAAATTTGTTCAATGTTGTGTAAATATCTCTGCAGTTTCTGGCGACTCCCTATGAACAAACTGTGATGATTGTGAGAAGTCATCTTCCTCTCAACGCTCGCTTTTCATCGTGGCGTATCCTGGGAATCCAACTCAGCTCAGTTAAGCAATTATTTCATACCTTTCTATCTCTCTGCAATGGCTAGATCGATAGGTGTATTAGATTTCCGAAAGCCACCTGACCCGTCAAGGTAGCCCCATCCCATCTACCGCCCCTCCTCGCCACATCATCAGCCTCATCCTTCCATCGCCCACCAACCGCCACACTCACTCATCCTATCACCCTACCCATCTTATCCCACGATATATCTACCTCCCCTCCCACTCCCACATATGGATTTAACATCCACTCTATCCATCAAAGGAAGTCTTTTCTCCCTCAAATGCCGACCCAAAACGCTATTATGCCCGATGCAAAAAAAATGTCGAGATTCACAGAGAAGCTTTCCACACAGCAACCCAGCCAAATCTCCTCGCTCATTCTATCCCCCTTCATTTTCCGCCCTTCACCCCCCGCGTCCCATCCTGCTATCTCCTTCCCATTCCCATCTATCCACTGAACCTAAATCTTGTAGCCTCCAACCTCCCCAGTCCATCGCGTGGAGCGACATATCTCCTGCGATAGGCATTTGTGAAGTCCTGCAGCAGGCTCCTAACGCCCCTTAACGCCTCGGGGCCTCCGCTAAGCTTCGATCCAATACCATCAATCAGCCTCTTCGTTTCCTCTGGGCTTACTGTTCCCTCAGGCAGCATCTGCACAGTCACTGCCACCCAGCCGACTGCCGCCTCTGGCATCAGCTCAATAAGCTCCAGTAGGACGCCGCTACCATCAGCGAAGCAGTCGCGTGGGAATGTAATCATCATTCCTGCCATGACGCGTTTGACGAGCTCCTCACCGTGTGCAGCAAGGATGTTGCGCATGGCAGCCTGCACGGCAGGGGGGTTGGGCTGACCAGTCGAAACTGGTGGGTTCGGGCCCCCAAACGCAATCACGTCGCGCAGGTAGTGCAGAGTCGCAGTAAGGGGCTCGCGCTGCTCGAGAGCCAGAGCACTGAGCGCCGCTTGCAGGATAGGGGTGAATAGCTCCGATGGAATGAGGCGGTAGGGGTAGTAGAGGACGGTGTCGGTGAGGAGACGGAAGAAGTCCTCGATGATATCCGGGAGGTCGCGGGGCTCAAGGCTGGACATCATACGCAGAGTGGTGCGCGACTGTGCCTCAAAGAAGGTGTAGATGGCGTCGGTGGTCGACGGGCTGACGTGCTCCCGGTCTTCGGCGAACTCACGAAGGATGGCGGCAGTCGTCCACAGGAAGCAACCCTGCTTTGATTCCGCGAAGCTTAGGGCCAACTTATCCGCCATGATTGGAAGAAGCGGCTCCATGGCAGTGCGGTAGGAGATGAACATGTTTCTCCAGCAGCGGCAGACACGCTCACAGATAGGTGCGCTCTTGATGAATGTCTGGACGATCTGTGCCAGCAATGGGAATATCTTTTGGCAATACTGAACCGCTGGGTCTGGCTGGCCATGGTCGACTCGAGGAACAACCCATTGGATAAATGGGTTAAGGAGTTGTACGGCATCTAGTAATGTCAGTAGTTGTAATTAATAACTAATAACACGGTTTGGATTCATACCAGCAACAGCAAGCTCGCCATCCTCATCTTTAGCTTCGTTGGCCTTTTGCATGATCCGCTCAACAAGGGGGTCACAATACAACTCCAAAAGACCATAAATGTCATTTGGTGGCTGGACAGCCACGACCGACGCAACACCCTCCGTTAGCTCTTCTTGACTGATTTGCGGTAGAGCATCCAGGGTATGGTTGTAGAACTTCTGCAGCTCGACAACTTGTCCACTCAGCAGATGCTTGCAGTCAGTGCAGATGAACTTCATGGCCATTGCAGCAGCCCGAATAATCTCCTTCGAATCCGCATCGAAAGACTTGACGATGTACTGGAACTGTGGCTCGAGGAATTCAGGGTGGTTGGATGTCCACTCAGTATACCTACCGAGGACCATGATAGCTGCAAAGCGGAGTTTCTCGTGGGCTGGGATTTGCACCAGTATTGGCATGATCTGCGGTAAGATGATGTTCTCCTCCTTGTTAACCATTCTGCCCATCGCACGCATGGAGAACAGTGGTGCCTCAAGTGCCTGCCAGTGGGGAACGGAATCTGGGGTAGCCAAGCTTCCATAGTTCGTCATCCAAAGCTGCAAGCACTCAAGTACCTTTGTGAGGCACTCAGTGACTCCCATCACCTCACAACAGTCCTTGAGGCAGTCACCCATAACGTGACGGAACTCTCTAAATTTCTCTTCCTGTTCACGATCACCGTCAAAGAGATCAAGAGAGTTTGGGTCATCGGGCGTAGGGAACTCCAGTTGCTTGATCAAGATATCAACCAACTTCGAGTAGACGTCGACGCATTGCATCCGAGCTTGAATGTATTTCTCCAGGACAAGATATTGCTTCAGCTCATACCAGAATCTGAATGTGAGGCCGATGGCATCTTTGTCGGTATCCCTTGCGGCTGATTCGAGGATCGACTCGACGAGGATACGGAAGTGCTCTGGCTGTCTGGCAATCAGAAGACACCAAGCTTCTCCAGCCTCTGCAAAGAGGCGTGTGATTCCCTTAAATACCTCGGCATCCTCGGCCTCTGCTGCTGCTGCAATGCGAGGGCGCAGCAGGACAACCTTGGGCAGGAGGACTTCAATGGCCTGCATATACTCGTCGACGTCGCTTGTCTCTTTGAAAATGGTGCAAAGACACTCAACAGCGGAGTCGAATGACTCTTCTGTGCTCAATGCGCCGAATATGCTGTTCAATAATGGAGAGTTGACCACATCCGTGACTGGAATCTCTCGTAGCCAGGAGCTGATACACTCGAGGAGATGTGGGTTAGTAGATGCCTCAGCTACATATCAGTTAGCTTGGGAACAAGGCCGGTTCGGGTGAAGCCTACCTGAGGACTGCGAATAATCGATGAGAAGCTGTAAAACCACGGTCGCATTGTTTCCCAATAGCTCCTGCGTTCTCTGACTGAGTTCTTCTTCCTAGTTGATGCGTTAGACTCTGATTCTCGTATTGTCCCGCAAATGTAGTGTCGGCGCAGACGCCATGAGGCTGGTTGATTTCGATCCACATACAGACAAGGTGATTTTCCGCCCCTCGGTAACCTCCTCCGGGAGGACTCTGAGAAATTCGAGCATGCACGCATGGCTCGCCGCGTCGGTTCCAAGCGTCGACACCACCATCGCAACGACATCCTTCCACTCAGTCATTTGTATGGCGAGAATGGCCAGGCAAACGCATAGCTGTGTCCGGATTGGCCTTGGGCCAGGCGCATACTGCTTTAGGAACGCCAACAGCTGTGTTCGAAGGTCTGTGAGCGCGGCGCGGGGTATTTGTGAGACGTCGTAAGTTATCTATGATGTCAGGGCCAGCCTTCAGTTGGATAATTGTTCGCGGCATACCTTTCCCTTCAAGGTTGTAGCTGCAAATACTTTCGCCTCAGGAGTCGCCTCCGATTGAAGGATTCCTATCGCGACGGTCCAGGCTTCGACCTAATAGGAGTCGTTAGCTGGGGTTATGGCGGGGCAGTGCGGCGTGAACATCGCCGAGAAACGAACCGATTTCTGGAACTTTTCGAGAAACTCGTAAGCTTCCTTCTTCTGTTCCCTCGTACCATCACGCATAGAGTTGACGGCGCTCAGGACCGGCGCAAAGGCCTGTTCCGCATTGCTGTTTGCCGTCGCCATGGGTGATGACTGCGGGGCAATATCGGGAGTTTCGCACGTCGGATGGCTGTTAGATCGGAGACTTTCGCATAAGACAGCTGAGCAGTTGTACGTATTTGTGGTGTATACGTCGTTTCGGCGTTAAAAGAGGGTGTTGAAGTGATTGTTTAGGGGGTGAAGAGCTTCAACGTTGTTGTTGGTCGCAAGGCATAGTTTATCATGAAAGTAAACCGACCGAATCGCCGCGCCAAATTTATCTTAGCGCGGCAGGCAAGTATCGCTTGCATTTATCCCCGCTTCACGGTCCCTTTCATTGTGACCCTTCTTATTGAGTTAAAATCGATCATGGGACAGTAAATAAACGAGAAAGAACGTTTATAGCTCATTAATATTATATATGTGAATTCATTCAATCTCTAGAGCCTTTGTTGCATATTATGTTCACGTTATTTGTTTCAAATTCAGGAATATCAAGTTGAATTTATTAAAAATTCCACAATTTACTAACGGAAATAAATACATTCTGCTTATAATCCCAAATGCAAAGAAGATGGTAGATACTTTCAGGTAGAAGGCAGACAGTCTAAGCTACAGCTGCTCACAATCCACTGCCTAGTATTGGTATTGATCGAATAATGCTTAATTGTGGTGTTACAATAACAAAGCCCTGGTAACAACAGCTTTGTTTCTGCTCTTTGTATATACATCCCAGATATTCGAGCGAGCACTCACTGGGCTAGTCTTAAGCTTACATCCTTACATCCTTTATCTCCACCTCACACCAAAGAGCTTCGTCTTGCCCTTGCCGACGGAATTTGCATTTCCACCCTCAAGGTAGATGGTCGGGTGCCCCTTCACGTCCAGCTTCAGATATCTGTATTCAAAATCCGAGCCTTCTGAGGGGTGCTTGGTCACATGCATGCTGACGACCCCCTTATTCAGTGGCCCTTCGACATTGAAGTGCATGATAATGTGATCCGTGCCAGTGTTGTCTTTCTGATGACTCGAGCTAATAACAGTCAGCAACATCCCTATACGTTGACATTCGGATATCTTACGCAATCGGCCTCGCAACTGCCCATTTGTTATTCGTTTGCTCTCCGTAGGCTGTGATCTTCTTGGGGTCTCCCAGTAACTCTTGCACCTGGGCGTCGTCCTTGACCCTATCCACGGCGCGGTTGAACCAGTTCGTCTTGCTGTCTAGTGCAAACACTTCCGTATAGAGAAAATATCCTACACCTCCCTATTTATTGTTAGCATCCTGTCACAGCTACCAGGCCGAGGGGGGCTTACTGTCAAGATGGCTCCAACAATCATAAACCCAAAGTTGAACGACTGCTGTGTGGTTCTCGCAACCTTCTCGGCCGGGGACAAAAGACCCCAAGGAACTCTCCCATTGTCGTTAAAAGGAGTCACTGGCTTCCTCTTGGGTTGCGGCTGTGCACTCGATGTTCCCAGACCAGTCTGGGTGGCATACAGTCGTGCAGTCACGAGGGGTCTGATGCTCGCTGGGAGGTGCGCCAACGTGGGCGATCTGGCAACCGATAACATCCTCGCGTATTTCTTTCCGTGATTTCTAATTGTTTACCTCCAAAGTTCGTCAAGTCATGGCGTTGAGGTTGTGAGCCGTTGCAATGTTCGCGGCTCCATGCGGCTGTGACCTTCAAGATATTTCCGCCTCGTTGGTCCGTGCACGACCCTCCAAAAGCCATAAAGCGGGGATGCGCGTGAACTGTCCCCAATATGAATGTGGTGATTACTCGAACTGTAATGGAAATAAAGACCATTAATTACTAGTCTATAATTTTGAGACGAGTTACTCATAAATATTGCAAGACGAGAAACCCTATTAGCTTAAATTACCAGTTTATTCCTCAGCTTCATACAGCCTTTCTTCTGACGTCTGGCGCCACCTGCACCCTTACTACCCACAAGTCCGATGAAGGGACTTTGCACAGCTCGGAGTTTATTCCTCAATTAAAAATCACCAGATTTTATACCTCTACTATAAGCTTTGAGTAACTGGCATTGAACGTCTGCATAGCCACAGTCAATTGGGGACAGTTCACCCGGTTTCATAAAGCGGCGGCCTGATCTGACCCCACCGCCCGATCCGATTTCAGGGCAGGTGTCAATAACTTTGGTCCTTAAACGACCCGCGGGCGGCGACGACACAACGACGCCACATCGCTCCAACAACTCTATAAACACTACGACTTTACAACTCTACCGGGCAAGATGAGCGCCCTAGCCTCCAAGTCTCAATCGCTCAAGATTTTTGAGAAATTGAAGACAAAGCAAGCCAACAGGGTGAGTCGCCTCCTCAATGCCTTGCTCCACATGCGAAATTGTAACTGACGTGACCATCCAGATATGCTTCGACTGCGGCCAGAATAACCCGACGTGGACATCCGTCCCGTTGGGCATCTACCTCTGCCTCGATTGCTCCTCGAACCACCGTAACCTCGGTGTGCACATCTCGTTCGTGCGCTCCACAAACCTTGACCGTATGTTCCCCCCGCCCGGCCCCTTTAAATGGCTTCAAGCACCAGCTCACACGATGCACAGAATGGCAATGGGACCAACTCCGAATCATGAAAGTGGGCGGTAATGAGTCGGCAACCAAGTTCTTCCAGTCCAACGGCGGAACCGCCGCCCTCAACAGCAAGGACCCAAAGACCAAATACACCTCCAACGCCGCCACCAAGTACAAGGAGGAGCTCAAGAAGCGGGCCGCAAAGGATGCCATCGAGTACGTGCCATTAAGCCGACCACCCTCACATACACACTCCAGCTAACATTCCCGCGCAGATACCCAACAGAAGTCGTCATCACCGACGTCATGGGCAACGGCCCAAGCGACGGCTCCTCCACCCCCGCCGGCGAACCCGACGACGACTTCTTCTCCTCCTGGGACAAGCCCGCGATCAAGCGCCCCACGCCCCCAACCTCGCGCACCGCCACCCCCCCGGTGGTAGGCCGCACGCCCTCTCCCTTCCTGACCGCGGACGGTACCGCGCCCGCGCGCTCTCCCTCCCCGCTCGCCAACTCCGACGGCGCCGCCCCCGCCCCCACCAGCCGCGCCGTGCACTCCTCTGCGCTGCGCAAGTCCTCTGCCACCAGCGGCGCCCCGCGCAAGGCCAACGTCCTCGGTGGCAAGAAGCCGTCGAAGCTGGGCGCGAAGAAGCTCGGTGGCGGGGATGTTATTGATTTTGATGCTGCGGAGCGCAAGGCGAAGGAGGAGGCGGAGCGGATTGAGAAGCTGGGGTATGATCCCGAGGCTGAGGATGCGGCGAAGAAGTCGGCGGCGAAGGCGTCAGAGTCGAAGGTTGTCAGCCCGACGCCGGTTAGCCCGGGGTGTGGCACATATGGAAACCCCACGCCGAGAGAGCGCTCTGGCAGCGATGCCGAGAAGCTGGGTATGGGAATGGCGCGTCTTGGGTTTGGACAGATTGGCGGTGGCCCCAAGGCTGCTGCGCCTGCCAAGAAGATGGGCGGTTTCGGCTCAGTTGGTCCCATCAAGGCCAAGGAAGAAGGTATGCAACCCCCCTCCCACACAACCTATCTCAATACCTCCTCCCCACTAACACTACCCCTAGATGACAGCGAGCGCTACGCGCGCCAAAAGTTCGGCGCGCAGAAGGGCATCTCATCCGACGAGTTCTTCGGCAAGGGCTCCTTCGACCCCGCCGCGCAAAGCGAAGCCAAGTCGCGACTCCAGGGCTTCGAGGGCGCGAGTTCGATCTCCTCGAACGCGTATTTTGGGCGCGAGGAGGATGAGGGTGGCGAGGAGGACTATGGGGATTTGGAGAGCGCGGCGAAGGACTTTGTGAGGAAGTTTGGGGTTACGGCGGGGG